>JAWWMK010054033.1:0-38726 GCA_035047105.1 Galeopsomyia nigrocyanea | reverse complement strand
CTTCAAAAAGAACAGGAAAAAGGTCCGGAAGCCTTAGCATTAAAAAAATTTTTTGCCATTCTAGACCCCAGAAAAGTATGTCTTATTAAAGGATTTCGTCATATATGTATCTATTGCAAGCGTAAGTATTTTGTAATCTGAGTGAATCATAACAGGAATTTTTATCCGCATTGGTGCAATGACCTGGCCGACAATGTTGGATGTATGCAAATACTTACATACGACGTGATTTCAATGATATACGCACGATATACTGTTAATCAAAATAATAAATAGAAAAGTTACTGTGTTGCGAAAAAAAAAATTTGAGAAATATAGCTGAATGTTTTATTTCACAAGTAAATCAAATTACAATAATATGTCGAATGGTTAAAGAATAAAAAAAGTTACATGATTTCCAACATAATTTATTCTCTGTTTCAAAAATCGTTTATGAGGGAACAATAGAAAATTTTAATCAATTCGTGTTACAATATAATATATACCTCGCAACATTCAACACGTGTGAAAACTTGTCACACTAATAGGATAATAAATATTGATTAAACTCTCTCATCGAAAACACCATCTATTTTTAATATCGCAAACAATTATTTGAAATGCTTTTAAAATCGTAAAACCTTGCTGATGAATACATAATTTTCAATTTTTTTGCAAATAGCGCTCCTTGACGCTCTCGAAGCAGGTGCGTAGCATGAAATGCTCGGCGATAAACATGAGAAAAGCCAGCATGCAACCGTTGAATACCAGCAGCACCAAAAAGTAGATGAATTTTCTCAATCTCACGGACTTGTCTCGATTGCGACTGGACCAAGTGGTGCGTACTTGACGCATGTATTTCTCCTCGTCACCGAGGTTCAACATCATCTCATCTTCGTACCATTTTTGCAGTAGACCAGATTGCAGAAGCTTCAGTTGCACGTCGTTGAATCTCTCGAGATGACGATTGGAATCGAGATGCAATCCACGCCATTCGAATTTGAAGTAAAACGAATCCACCAGTCGAATCATATTGCATTTTCCGTCGTTGCCGTATCGTCGAATCACCTCCTTGCCGAAATCTTCGGACACGATGCAGTAGACTTTCTTGGACCTGTTGATCACCAGCTCGCGAAGGCATTCTTTGGTGGAGAAAATCGGCGTCAAATTGAGCTTGTCGATATCCTCGACAGTCTGGATCTTCTCGAACGTATTCTTGCCGTACTTCTCCCGAAATATAATTTCCAGGATGATGCCCAAATTCACGAAGAAGGTGAAAGCCAAGCATATGTAGAAGAACGACTCGACGCCACCCATCAATCCTTTCGGTAAAGTGATGCATTTCAAAAACTCCAAAGCATCCTCGGACTTGATATCGTGGATTTTGATCAAATTCCTCATCACCTGCATCAGCATGATGATCATGATGGTGAGCATCGTCAGCAAGCAGAAGGTCACCTGAGCTTCGGTGGTGCTGGAGCTGTGAATCACAGGTACGAGAGGCAACTTACGGTATGGATGGTAAACCAGCGACCAAGATCCGTAACGAGTGATCGGCTGAAGATTCAATGCCAATCCTTTTGGCTGCTTTTCGTTGATCACCAGCGATGTATTGATCGACTGTGCCAAAACCTCGATGATCTTGCCTTCGGGACCTGCAAGCTCGTTTTTACCTTGAAGCCTGATGTAATTGGTCGGTTGCAGCGTCGATTGGATCTTCATTACCGCGTAATTTGATCGCGGAGATGCTGCAGCTTTTTTGATTTTTTGGCTCACTCGGGTGGAGACGAGCTTGCGAGGTAAATATTCAGAGTCGGATGGATGAAGGATACGCAAATTGACGGATCGATCGGCGCGAGCTGCATCGATTTCAAGTCCCGGGACTTTCGCCGCGTTAGAGTTGACGAATTTCCGACGTTGGTTCTCGCTCAAGATGAACTTGCGAATCGTCGAAGGTTGCGTTAGAATTCGTTCCTTAATGTCAGGCGGATGGATTTCTTCGTTGGTAGAGCAATTAGCGAGGTAAACTTTCAAAAGACTCAGCAGCAGTATGAATTTCATTTTCGAGGTGTTGCTCGTACGACTGTCGGCGCTGCACTGGATATTATCGACTCTCTAGCTGCGGCTATGCCAACTTTGTTTTTTTTTTAGCCTGAAAATCGATTTAACGACAGCGTACGATTGATTTTCAAACGAACGCCCCGGTAATTTTTTTCTATTTATGCGCGCGAATTCCTGTCGTCGGTTGGGCTTGTAGTAAAGTGCAAGTGAAAATAAATGCAAAAAAAGAATTGAACAGGACTTGCAAATGATTCTTAGACTTTTCAAATGTATGATTTTATGAAAATTACGTCATCTTGGTTATATTTTCTCTTGTTGTACATACGAATTGTAAATTACAACTCCCATCTATCGAATAATAATATAACAAATTACAAAACTAGATCAACAATACACTTATAAAAAATTATTTTTATGCGTTAAAAATCAAGAAGATTATATGGAAACAAAGCACTGGTTTCAAATGAAAAAAAAAAAATTATAGTTAAGGCACAACAAAGCAGATGATTCTAATAAATTGCCCACACTATATTTGCGCTGTTTTGCAGCCGTCTAAAACTGCCATGGCTGTGCATTTTGCAATGCCAAGTAACGGTCCAAGTAATGTAAAACTTCAAAACCTACTTCTACCATAATTAAAACGATAATCATCCATTCCAAACGGATGTGATGTTTGTCACTCAAATGTGATGACAGCAGCTCAACTAATTCAACACAGTGGCTTATTTTTTCATTCATTACCTGTAAAAAAATACGATCGAATTTTTAATAATAAAGTATTATTCATAGTTGTATATTACAATATTAACTCACCCTAGTTCTCTTTGCTATGTTGAAGTAAGCGCAAGTCTGTTGGTATAGCGATTCCAACTCGTCGCGTTCCCAATAAAAATCAGGTGTATCTAAGAGGTCTGAGCTTAAATTGATTAAATGCCTCAGTTCAAAAAGTTCCCCTTGCTTTCTCAAGACTTTTTGCCTGGTCATTCTGACTTTCCTGCCCTTCTTCAAGTCCTCTGTTATAAATTCTATAGAATCTACATAGAGATCTAAAGAAGCTTCCCAAATTCCAAGTTTCACTGACTGTGATATTGCATTGGAAAATGTATATTTATCAAAAGGAGCATCTAGAGCAAGGTATATATTCCCTTCTTTTAAATGACTCTTTTTTCTGAAATTAAAGAATAAAATATGAGTTGTAAAACTTTACAAGATGAAAAATGATAACTATGTTATTACCCTTGCTCTGCATAAGTATAATTCATTATTTCTCCTTCAGCTTGAACTAATTCATTTGAATAACCATTATCTTCATATTGTTTTAAGAATTGAAGCAAGTTACTACACTCTAAATCAGTAATATTCCACATCACAGTAGTTCCCTCTCGAAAAAAATAAATTTCTCTCTGCTCATTTGCTACTTCATATTTGGCTACAGCTTGGATGGCATCAGGAAGACCTAAAATGAATAATCAAACTCTTTTTACACTATTACACTTTTCATGTATTCCTCATTGATAAAATTGAATAGAATCTTACGTTTGGCAGATGAACGTATCTCAGTTGGAACATAAAGATTTTGTAAGAGCAGTCCTTTCATCAATTCTTCCAAATCATACTCCTCAGCAGTAGTCACAGCTTTTACAGTCCAAAACTAAAATTCAAAAGAAGGAATTTAAAACACAAAATTTAAACATTAGACACAATTGCAAAAAGAAAGTATTTACCCCGGGTACAGGTATTTCATCATCCTCAATGATTGATCTCTTCTTACGTAGAGGCCTCTTTTTCATTTGAAGTGCAGAAATATTTCCTTGAATACCTTTCCCAGTACTCAAACTCTTGTTGAACAGTATTGGCGACTCTTTGAAAATTGTCTTGGTTTTATCTTTGATTTTTATTTGAGGTAAAACCACTTTAGCATGATTGAGCTTTTCAAAATTAGTTGAAAATTTGAAACATACATTGTAACTAACTAGTTTTACATTTCTTTCCAACAATAAGGAACATTTGATTGCTTTAGCAAACATTTTAACAATTGTTTTAGCAAACTTCTTTTATCTTTTCGCTTTGTAAACATTTGTTTACAAACATCAACTAGTGCTTTGAGGTTATCCACTAATAAACTTTTGTTTTATGAAAATATTTACTTTCTATTCTTGAAATAACTTAATGAAACTTTCATTTATATTTTCTAGTGTTGAGCTTTGTACTTTTATAAAATTTTATGCCACTATATCACAGTATAGTTTATTATGAATAAACAGTATTTCAAGTTATCTCCATTGAACTCCATTCGGCTCTGACACCAGCCGACAGAGTTTGCGCTGGAGTTATAACTTTAAAAAACTTTATTAAGCTTTATTTTCTCGAAAAACTATCCACATTAATAAATAAAATCATTATTCAACTATTGCAAATCCCTCAATTTCAAGTTGAAAAAAGTAAAATGAAAATTCAAACCAATGTCTCAAAATTCCCGCCACGTGATCTCTCTGATTGTTATCAACATCCGGTAAGCGGTTCTTTCTTTCTCGCGTGGCGCGACTCTTCGTTAGACAGCCTCTCTCCCATTCTCCTCTCAGTTTCGTGCAGTTTCGTTCGTACGCTCGTGGGTAGCGGACGTCGTGCTCGCGTCTCGAGTGTATGAGAGAAAAAAAAACAAAGGGGGGGCATAACAGCAGTAGCAGCAGAGAACCGAGAGTGCAGCGCGAGCTTATAGCAAAGGAAGAAGAAGAAGAAGAAGCCATGGGCGGCGCGTTCCGCGAAAAGGACGCGGCGTAAAGTAGCGTATATAGCGTGGGAGTGCTTGTATACGCGACGTGTGTGCGGGAGACGACGACGTCGACGAAGGAAAAAAGGTGCAGCATGCGAGCGAAAAGCTGATGATCATGGCGATGATGATGTTGATGCTGCTGCTGATGCTCGACATCGTCGGGCTATGCTTAGGTAATGTAGAAAACAAACAAAAAAAATTAATTATATACTATGACCTCTTGTTTACCGTTCGGTTTATAACGATGAATTATTATCCGATAAGCGTACACGGCGTAGTTATCTCTGTGTATACGCTGTAGGTGAAGCGTGAATGCTTTTTTCTCGCTCTCTCTCTCTCGCTCCAGCGGTGCGGCTGCATGTGGATAAGTAGGACGTGAATATGTGTGTGGAATGATAATACGCCGGTTTATCATGAGATTAGCCGTAGATAAACTTGTGCTTTGATTCAAGAGATTAGATTCACGCGATGCACTCTTGTTCATACAAAATTAATTTAATGCATTGGCTATTTTTTTCTCTCTGTATTTCTCGGGGATACAGATCTAAGAAATATTATACATCCACATATGAATGAGAAGGTCCTTTTCTATTCGGAGGTATATACGTGAAATCCCAAACGTATATACGCGGAGAATCCGAAAAGGACATGAAAGAGACTTTGATCATGTTCTCTGAGCCGGCGAGCACTTTGATCGGAGAAAAGCCGATCGAGAGAGAGAGAGAGAGAGCGAGAGACGACGACTATGTATATTTGGGTGTTTGCTGGGACGCAGATAGAGGAAAATCGAGGGAAAAAGAAAAGAGAAAAATTGAATCCTCCTTGAGGCTATACGATTCCGTGATCGTCAATGAGGCGCGACAGATCAAAGGGCGCGCGCGCGCTTCCCGTGTTTCTCTCTCTCTCTCACTCGCTAATTATATCTGCCAGATGCCACGTGTTTATCGCTATACCGCGGCTTCCGTGCTGCATATATATACGCGCGGCTACTGTTTTGCTATCCAGACAATTGGCAATCTAGCATCTCCTACGCGCGCATATAGAAGCTTTTGTTGCGTTTGCGATGAATGGCCTTTTTGTCACAGTGTAATTGTTGACGATTTGTCACAAATATCTATATAAATGTGATTTATTTCGTTTATTGAGAAAGGCGTTTCTCTTTTCTTTTTTTTTTATTCCTATGCCGTAAACAGATAAGTATAGCGTTACTCGTACTTGTTTTCGTAAGAAATGTTTATCGAATCGGGGTGTAAACAGCTATTCATCCATCGTATAGAAAGAAAAATAATCGAATCTCGGTTTTACCCATCTCCTTGGGTTGCGAGTAAAGGGATATCTCGTATTTTTCGAGGCGAATATAAAGCTCGCTGCGAATTTTTTCTTATTTATTTTCGAGATGCCGCGAATTAAATTTAGCCAAAGTTTACAAAACACTTTGTTGGAAAAAAAAGTACTATTAGGCGGCCGTGAATAGTATTTTCTGAAATACTATTTTTATTGAGCGCAAATAAGCGTCGCGACTATTTCCATTCAATATAAAATCCTATACGCACTGAACAATAATTTTTCGCCGTAAAGCCGCGTAAATAATGAACGGCAGTAAAAACAAACTTTTGACAGAACGAGAGGGGGAGAAAAAAAAGAAGACATGTCCTACAGCAAATTCGTTCTACGTCGAAGTCGTAAGAAAAGGCATCTGTTGGCGTGAAAAGAAGGCCAAACAGCATGCATAGGGAAAAACGCATCCGAGGGGGTCGACTCTCTCTCTCTCTCTCTCCAACTCTCTGCGGGCGTCTGGCCCCGGAGGGAACTAAAACCTCAGGAATGTAGCTTGAGCGTCGTCCCCTCTCTCTCTAAACTTGTACACCTGAGTTCTCTTCTCGCGCCTTTTATCAATCTTTCTCTCCCTCTCTCGCGTACAAGAGATACGTTAGTGGTGATATGCACCTCCTCTCTGCTCCTCGTCGCGAATAAAAAAAAAATTCTCTCTCGTCCGTACAAACTCAAATCACATGTTAATGATTCTCGTTCGTTCTCCTCCGCGCGCGCGCGCGCTCGGCCGTTCCTTTTTAATCAGAATTCCTCCTCCTCCGAGCCTTCGGGATCCTGTTTCTACTCTCTCTCTCTCTCTCTCCCTCTCCGACTGCGCGCAGCGTCTACCTGCTCGTTGCAGGGGCCGGCCTCTTTCGACCTTCTAACAAGCTACAATATAAATAATGCTGTGTACGAGCTGCCCGAGGCGAACGAACAGAAAAGAGAGAGAGCAGCGTTCATTTTTTTTCTCTCTTTTCAGGCTTCGATCCTTTGTCTCTTTCTCTCTCTCTCTCTCTCTCTCTCTCTCTCTCTCTCTCTCTTTCAGAGATGTAAGAGAAAAACTTGCGCGTTTGCAATACCGTTAAATGACGAGGAAGTTACGCGAGCTATTCGTAAAAATTCGGAGGAGCTGTAGAAAAAAAAAACAACACAAGACACACATACAATCTTGGCGTGCGAGTCCGAAGCATATACGCACAAAAACTTGGCGCGCGAGAAGGGTGGTGTTGTTTTATAAAGTATATATACCATACGGGGGTTTACCTTATATGCGCGCACGTGACACTTCCTTTATTTCGGACCAGAAGCTTTGTTCCGCAACCAGCCTTTTTTTCTCGCACCCACGATACTTGTTTTTTGTTTTGTTTTTTTTTTTTGAGGGCAGCTGCATATGCGGAGATTTGTTTTTTTCACGGTTGACGAATTTCAGGAAGATTGTTGTAATGTTTGATTGAGATGTTGGTCGAGTTGGAATAATTTGCCGCAATACATAATTTAATAATTATTTTACGATTTTTTTTATAATTGATACGAATTTCCAAAATTCGCAGTTCGTCATCTCACATTTCCCGGATGGTTGCGGGGATTTTTAAACGATTATTCAGATTTTCGATAAGATTTTGCAGACTGAGTATTTTTGACTCATCTGGTGTGATTTGCTAACTAAGATCCATTTTTAATAATTTTCAGAATTCTAGTTAAAAAAATCGAGCTTAGTTACGTATGGTCGAAATGGTCAAAATAAATTTTGGTGTGTGGTCCTTTTCAATAACCACTGACATTTCTGCCCTCTCGAGCTTCGTTCAAATCTGATTCGATTTTCTATCGGTTCTAATGCTACATACAAGGTGCTTAGCAAATTTTGTCGGGATTATATTTTGCGTTCGTAAATTATCAACTAATAAAGTCGCAATGGTTAAAACTTTCGTCAAAATAGTCTATGCCTTACGTATCACAATTTTTATTACACTCTCAAACGATCTTGGGTTAGCATCGAGATATTCATAATTCTTCAAGACTGTATTTTTTTTTAAATTTAGTTTCGGTTGTTAGTAAATTTTTCTCAAACTCGCTGATCACTATAAGCTTCGACATAATAAAATATACAATAAAAGAGAAGGAAGCTATAGCTACATGCCAATTTCGAACAATCTGTATTAATAAATAATTTCACCAAGATTTTAACAATTTTCATGTTTTAAGTTTTTTTTTTTCAAACCGAGCTTTATTTGCTTATCATTTCTTTACCAAAGATCAATTTATTCTGATTACATCGTATTTTTCAACATAAACATACAAACATCTGTCACATAGCAGCACCAAAGAAAACCGTAAATTCTTACACTTACTCAAGATTCCCTCGAAACTCAACAGTCGGCAAGTGTAAAAAATCGCACATCGCGCTTTATATAACATATACATACATATGTATGTGTGTACAGCTCGCGTTATCAGCTCTCGCTCGCGAAGGTATTTAGCGTCGACCGCGCGTACGTGTATTTCGCGCGCGTGGTAAAGTAAACGCGTTCTCTTTTTTTTTTCTCTCGTTTGAGCACACTTTGTCACCTACTACCTACCTGAGTCAAGCGAAAAATAAAAAAAAAGAGAGAAGCCCTTTCGAAAAATTCTCTCTCACAGCAGCAGCATCGTCGTGGTTCAAGGCCGTTAGCGTAATTCTTCGTAAGGGTCAAAGACAACGGGGTCGCCTTTGAAGTTTTCCCGACTACGACGACGACGCGACGTAATTATCAACAGATGCAACGACGCCACCATATATTTTTTTTTTCTTCTAATTTTTGCAAGCACGTAGACGTCGTTAATTTTCGGAACGCATCATTAGTACGACTCTCGAACAATTAATGATGTAAATACATTTCTCTGCTCCCGTGTACATACATACTTATTACGCGTGCGGAAGGGCCACTCGAGATTTTGCGCAGACTCCGCAGTAATTTGCAACGAATCGCGCAAATGAACGAGCGCCGCGCGCTTAATGTGTAGGCAAAAAAAAAATGGAGAGAAAAAAAAACACATCTCTCTCTCTCTCTCCGCTAGCACAAGTGCCTCGCGCGCGAGGGTATTTTTTTTTTTAGAAAAAAAGAGGGTCGAGAGGAAGAGACTGGCGCTGTTGCTGTTATTGCATTTTTTTTTGCGCCGCGAGTCTCTTTTGCCAGGTGGTGGTGCTGGGAGAGAGAGAGAGAGAGAGAGACGCTTAATTGAAAGTTTTGAAGGGGGCCCCTGCTCTGCATTAACGAGCGATTCTCGCCGACCTGGAAATTTTCACAATTGGCTCGATGCGTCTGCCTTCTCTATACACTGTCATTGTTAGTTTTGCTTAGCGAGAGAAAAAAAAAAGTTCCTCTCTCAATGTGTGCACGCGAAGTTTATATACAAAAGAGCAGTGCAGCAGCAGGCAGAGGAATCGAAAAGTCGGCCTATCGTCTGCGGTTTTTTTTTTCTCTCTCCCTCTCTCATTCGCCAACGAGATGTGCTGCTGCTATGCCGCTGCGTTGGATAAAATGTGTGGAGTCTGCGAAACGGGGAAATGACGAAATTAACGAATTCATTTTTTTTTCTCTCCTTGCCCAACCCTTCTTTCTTTTCCTTCTTCCTCTCTCTCTCTCATTTTTTTTTGTTAATTATGCAAGTCTTGACTTATTCTCGTTTTTTTTTTCTTCAAGTGCTTACAAAATGCAAGAGAGAGAAAGAACGAAAGTCTGCAAGTCTCTCACGATTTTTTTTTTTCACTTTTAGTTTTTTAAAGCTCTAGACAGTAGGTAGTTGGAAAAAAAAGAGGTAAACTTACACTTTTTCACTTCCGTTTTTTTTAAACATTCGCACTGTATACTTACTCTCTCGCGTCAAAACAAACCCGATAGCAATGAGAGAGAAAGAGTCTCATTCGCTATCTCATATATATGTATGAATGGCCATTCATTGTTATCAATTTCGATAGGCAATATACACGCTAATCTCGCAATTGAAAACAAAGAAGCTATACAGATCATTCCTCGATGATTCAGCAAAAATACATCCCATACTCTTTACAATTATCAAAAAAAAAAGAAATTTTTTTTTTCGCACCCACCAAAAAAAAATATACATTCACGCGTGCGTTTCTCTCCCTTTACACTCGATCTGCGTATAGTATAGCAGCAAGCAGCCTCGTTGAATTTACGTAGCGATATGAGGCTCGAGGAAAAGAGAGAAACACGCTACAGCAGAGCTGCAGCAGCAGCAGCAGCAGCCGCGACGTAGGTAACCGGCCGCTAACAAGCGAAGAAACGTGGGAAGGAGGAGAGAGAAGAGAAGAGAAGAGAGTCGACGACGCTAACCAGCCAAGAGAGAGAGAGAGAGAGAGAGAGAGAGAGAGAGCCGCGAGTATATAGAGGCGCACAGGATGTATATGCAACGAGCAATATATATATAAGCAGTGGCGTAGCCTTTTCGGATTTTCGCTCTTCTGGTACTGCTTGCCTTCTTCTTCTTCTTCTCCAAGCCGTCCTTCGAACACCTGTAATCTCTCCCTTGTATTATTCTCTACTCCGCGTTGTCGGCGAAGTGCGCCTTTGATTTCGCCCAGTGCAATTTTCATTCGGGCACGTTTATATAGAAAATGCGCGCCGGCTATTTACTCAGCCTATGGCAAATCGATCTCTGCTCGTATGATGCGAAAGACATAATTTTTTAATACTCACCGGACGCGCGCACGTTAACGAGGCGAGTAATCTTCCGCGAGTGATTCTTCTCTCTTTCTTTCTTTCTTTCTTTTCTTCGGATCGAGAGCCACTTTTACGACTCTTTGATCTCTCCCGAGAGAGAGAGAGAAAGATCGAGGAAAACATTTTTTTTCTCTCTCTACTACCTCCCCCCCCCCCCTCTCTTTACGATCGTTTAACGTCAGTTTAGGTGATATGTCTCGAGATGCTGCCGCTGCTTTATGGAGTTACACGCCAAAGTTTTTTTCTTCTTCATTTCGTTTATAGAGTGACGAGCGTGTAATTCAAAATAATAGTATATCTATATTTTTCAATAGAATTTCAATTGTACGGAATGTTAGAGAGAGAGAAAAAAAAAGCCGCGGAACGAAGAGAAATGAATAATAGATCAAAAAGGCGTCTTCCGCGATATCAATACTTAGATATCCATATATTCAACAGTGCGATTCGCGCTTTTGAATTATTAAAGCGAAAAGTTTATTCGTCCCTCCCCGTGGAATTTCGTTGTAAATTATTCACGCGAATCGATTGGAAATTTAATGAAAAAAAAAACCGACAGCCTCTTTTTTAATAAACCATATACGAAAATCTTGGTAAAGGCGTCGTAAACAGCAATTACCACACGAGCTCACGCGACGTAAACCTTTTTTTTTCACTCCCCTATACACACATATAACACGCATCGTCATCATCACGCGCTATTAGCTTGAAGCTCCCAGGAGAGAGCATCTTCAAAAGCATGCTCCTCGACACAAAAAAAAACAAAATAAAACACGCATCTCCTCGAAAAGATCCACACACGCAGGAAAAGTAAGAGGTGTGCGGCGGGTAGATGCCCTCAAAGAGAATAATAAGTGCGTAATGAGGAGTGACAAGGCTTTGCGGGGCGCGTTGCACGTGAAGGAAACAATAGAGGGAGTGAAATTGAATTTTTTTTTTTTTTTTTGAAGGCTCGCCGACATTGCTGTTTGCCACGAATAAGGACATCCGCGTGGCAAATGTGTCGAGGTCCAACAAACTCGTCGCCACCATCGTCAAAGATCTGTCGGAGGGTGTTACGCTTGACTTTTATCACGAGAGAGGTTTGGTTTGTTGGTCGGATCCTGGACTCGAACTCATACAGTGCGTTCATACCAATGGCACTTATACTCAGGTTTGTGTTCTATTTTTTTTTTATTACTGCGGTGCAAAACAGCTTTGTTGCTAAGTCGAGAATGGAAATAAACTCAGAAAAGATATTTTTCCCCGGAGGCATTTGGCATTTTACTTTGATCTCTTCTCTAATTTTACGTCGAGCTGTGTCTATTTATCCACACCTCTAACTAATGCTTATGCAAATCGACTTGCGTCATCGACGCTCAAATTTTTACAGCCATAACTTGTTTTTTTAGTGGACCTCCGGAAATTCTCGCGGGATTACTTTTTCATATATATCAAAGTCGTGGTATTATTAAAAGATATTTTACGAGAAAATTAAATTATTGTTTTAGCACGTGGCTGAGAATTTTTTTTTTATTTTAAATAGAAACGCGTAAATCCTCAATATTCTTCGAAGACTGACTTCATAATTTTAAAAGAACATCGAAATAAAAAAAAAATAATATCCACCTTTTTTTGTACAGGATCCGATAACAGTGGTAAACTCGAGTTTAATCTCACCGGACGGTCTAGCATGCGACTGGTATACAGGCAAGTTATACTGGACTGACGGCGAGAAAAACCGGATCGAGGTGACGAGCATCGATGGACGGCATCGCAAGGTTTTATTCTGGGTTGATATCTATCAACCGCGAGCGATCGCTCTCGTGCCCATGAAAGCCATTATGTTCTGGACCGACTGGGGCGATGTGCCGAAAATCGAGAGAGCTGCCATGAACGGAGATCCCACCACGAGGAAAGTCATCGTGTCCGATGATATTTTCTGGCCCAATGGCTTGACTGTGGATTACGAGAACGAGCTGGTTTATTGGGTCGACGGCAGGTACGTTTAGATTGTTTTTTTTTTTCTTTTTCATTGACCTTGATGAAGAGTTCCAGTTCGATCGAGATTATGAGAAATTCTCGTTAATATTTGTTTTTTGATATAAAAAAAGCAACCTCCGCTATTCTGCGAAGTATATTTTTTATACAAAAAGTTACATCATTAAAACTCGAATCTCGTTAATAATTATGTAAAAAAATATAGTTACTCTAGACTTCGAAACTTGTAATGCAATCCACTTGAAGCTTTCATTATGCATCCATAATAAGAAGTCCTTTACAGTAAAAAAAGAAACAGGAAAATAAGAACACGCGTCGCATTACTTTTAATTGCAACTTTCATTTAAACCTCGTTATCCGGTGAATGACTGAAAATGCAAATGAGATCTTTAAAAAAATAAATAAATAAGAAAAGTTGCACGACACCGCGCGTCAAGTTCATTACGGAGCTGTACACTCTCAAAAGCCTTTTTTTTTTGTAAAAACTCGTTCGTTAGTAACTCGAGGATCTATAAATTTTTTCTTTTCAGATACAAGTTCATCGCAGTGATGGATTACGACGGTCGAAATCGTCGAAAAATCGTGAGCGAGACACTGGAATATCCATTCGCGATCACGTACTTCGAGCAGCGACTCTTCTGGACGGACTGGCGAACGTGGTGCATTCACACGTTGGACTTGCGCTCGCCGAATGCCAAACCACGTGAACTCATGCACGGCGAGTACATACCCGGTGATATCGAGGTTTGGGACGCGAGACGTCAACCTCCGCCAGTCAACAATCCGTGTAAAAACAACAACGGCAATTGTTCGCATTTGTGCTTATTGAGTACTAAAGCGCCGGGATACAGTTGCGCGTGTCCCACGGGTGTCAAATTGCTGGACGATTACAATTGTGCCAAAGGTCCGCAAGAGCTGCTGTTGATCGTGCAAAGGAACGAGATTAGCATGATCTCATTGGACTCGCCGGATTACACCAACTTCGTGCTGCCGTTGACGGGCATCAAGCATGCTATCGCGATTGACTTTGATCCCATCGACGAGATGCTGTATTGGACTGACGAGCAGGCTCACGTTATTCGAAGGTATATATTTAAAAAAAATAAATTTGTATAATTCTTTATGATCAGGTTCGAGACTATGAGACTAATTTATGTATTATTATTATTATTTGCAGAGCATATCTAAATGGTACAGGTCAAGAAGACGTTATAACAACGGAAGTGAAAAGCGCCGACGGTATAGCAGTCGATTGGATCGCTCGTAACTTGTATTGGACGGATACAGGCACCGATCGCATCGAAGTTGCTAGACTTAACGGTACCAATCGCAAAGTTCTGATCCACGAAGATTTAGGCGAACCAAGAGCGATTGCCTTAGCACTGGAACTCGGCTGGATGTTCTGGACCGATTGGGACGACAAACGGCCGAAAATCGAGCGCAGCAACATGGACGGCAGCGAGAGAACTCTTCTCGTCACGAAAGACGTTGTCTGGCCAAATGGTGTAGCTTTGGATCTCGGTAGGCGAAAGGTGTACTGGTGCGACGCTAAAACCGACAAAATCGAGGTACGTGAATAAACACGACACACTTACACGTACATAAGGAGTATTGTGTTTCGTTTACACTTAATCGGCTCGGAGCGACTAATCCCCGTTGTAACGACATATCGGCAGGTTTGTAACATGGACGGAAGCGATCGCAGAGAAGTGATCACGGAAAACCTGCCTCACTTGTTCGGCTTCAGCTTGCTCGGCGACTTTTTGTACTGGACTGACTGGCAGCGTCGAAGCATCGATCGCGCGCATAAGCTCTCCGGTGGCGACAGGGAGGTGATAGTAGAGCAGTTCCCCAACGTGATGGGGCTCAAAGCTGTGCATCGCGGAAGACCGAATGGTACAAATCCGTGCTATAAAACCAACGGTGGGTGCAGCCAACTGTGCCTCAATCGGCCGATGGACAGATATGTGTGCGCCTGTCAGATTGGCTACGAGCTTACCAAAGATAATCGCACTTGCGTGGTGCCCGAGGCTTTTTTGCTCTTCACCAGGAAAGACAAGATCGGTCGCACCAGCATCGAGAATGCCAATAACGATAACATTATTCCTATTACGGGAATCAAAGATGCTAGGTAAGCTTTTTTTTTCGCTCTTGAGAGCATGAGACGAGCTCTTTGGAATTTTAACTTGTATTATTTGCTTTTTTTTTTTTGCACACGCAGTGCCCTTGATTTTGAAATATCCGACAATCGCATCTACTGGACTGACGTCAAGTTAAAAAGTATAACACGTGCCTTTATGAACGGATCGGAGGTGGAAAAAGTAGTAGATCTCGGCCTAGAGACTCCGGATGGTTTGGCGGTCGATTGGATCGCTCACAATGTATACTGGAGCGACACGGGTACGCGCCGAGTTGAGGTTGTTCATCTCGAGAGCTACAGCCGCAGAGTGCTGATCTGGCAAGATCTTATCGAGCCAAGATGTCTCGCTCTCGATCCCGAGAGAGGGTAATTGCATTATATAATCATATCGCTTATAGAATATGAGACTGTATAGGGCTCACATTTAATTCTCGAAAAACAAATTATCTACAGATTCCTGTACTGGACCGAGTGGGCAAATACAGGCAGTATCGAAAGCTCATGGCTGGATGGATCGCACAGACAATTGATAATATCCGACATTGGTCGTACAAATGGCTTGACGATAGATCACGCATCTCGTCGTTTGTACTGGGCAGATCTTTTCACTCCAGCTATCGACAGCTACGATCTGACAGCGAACATGCGCAAAACAATAATAACGCAAAATATTGGCTATCCATTCAGCATTACACAATATCAGGACTACATCTATTGGACTGACTGGAACACCGGGGACATTGAACGTGCGAACAAAACGACTGGAATTAATCGCACCAAGATCCACGACAGCTTGCAGGCCGTCACAGATCTCTTGGTTGTTCACCAATCTCGACAGCCTGGCTGGAATACCTGTGCCAAAAACAACGGTGATTGCAGTCATCTGTGCATAGCTCTACCTAGTGTAGGAACTGCCCTTTCAAAGAGTCACAAGTGTGCCTGTCCCACCCATTACACGATATCCTCCGACAACAAAACGTGTATTGGTAAGTTTTAATTGTACTTTTAATTGAAACGACCTGTGAGAGATTACATCTCATTATTTGCCCGTTCGCTTACAGCTCCGAAGAACTTCATGGTGTACAGCTACCGCAACGTAATGGGTCGCTTCTTGCCCGATACGAACGACTGCCCCGACGTGAGCCTCCGCGTTCAAGGTTTGAAGAATGTGCGTGCCATTGAATTCGATCCAATTACTCAGTACATCTATTGGATTCGCACCGGTGACGGACGCACTTCGTCCATTCGAAAAGCTCTCGAAAATCGCACTCACGCGATAGTCGTACTTCCTGGCGGTACAGGACATCCATTCGATCTGGCTCTCGATCCGCTTGGCCGACTGTTGTTCTGGTCGTGCTCGATGAACGATGCCATCAATGTAACGAGGTTGGACAGCGACTCGACTCTCGGTGTAGTGGTGAAAGGCGAAGGCGAAAAGCCCAGGAATATCGCGTTGCACCCGGAGAGGAGATTGCTGTTCTGGACCGACGTGGGCGAGAAAATGCGGGTGATGCAGAGTTTGATGGACGGCACGGAGAGAGTGGTTATCGCCTCGGACCTGGAATCGCCGTCGGGTTTGGCTGTTGATACTGCTGCGAATCTTGTCTACTGGGCTCACGGAAGGCAAATTGAGTTTGCCGAGCTGAACGGAGCTAATCGAAGGATACTTGTCGCGGCTGTTCAAGGATCCGTTGTTCATCTGTCCGTCCTGTTTGATTATGTCTACTGGTGAGTTTAAATGGAAATTTCATCATAAACTTGTAAGCTTCATCTATTTTAATCAATGAATTTCTCCAAAGGTTCGACCGAGACAGTCAGATAGTGGAACGAGTGGACAAGACCACCGGTGCCGGGCGCAAAACCGTCATGAGTAACCGTCCCCTCACCGACCTCGTAGCCGTAAAACTGCCAAGCAACATGATCATGGAATCCAATGTCTGTAGTCCGTTGCACGAGTATGGTGGTTGCTCGCACATTTGCATTGGCGCTGGCGCTAGTCCAAGATGTGCCTGTCCCCAAGGACTCGTGCTTGCAGAAGATAACAAAAATTGTCGTGTTGCACCAACCTGTGGTCCCGATCACTTTACATGCCTCACTTCCAAGTTGGCTGATTTAAAAGACTGCATACCAGGCGCCTGGAAATGCGACGGTCAAAAGGATTGTCCGGACGGTAGCGATGAGAATGGATGTCCGCCGTGCAATAGGGATATCTACTTTGAGTGTCATAACGGCCATTGCATCGGTAAATTGTTTATTTCATAAGCAATATTTCTTTTTAAGCAATTTGTATTTATCGCAATCATTCATTCATTCGTAGAAAACGCCTGGGTGTGCGATGGTACGAAGCAGTGTGCAGCTGGCGAGGACGAGTTGAACTGCTGTCGACCTGGCCAGTTCCGTTGCGTGAGCTCGAACGTGTGCATTTCGGCGTCGGCTCTGTGCGACGGCTGGGAGAATTGTTCGGATGGCAGCGACGAGTCTGCGCCAACCTGCGCTTCCGCCACGAACCATAGGCAAGCCGTTGATCCTGTCAACGACACTGGCAAAAACGCGTATCTCATCTCTGTGTTTGTTGCTATGGCTGTCACTGCCCTCGTCGTCTTTGCCTTCTACTACTGTAAACGTCGAATCAACGGCAACGAAGGTTTACCCGACATTCTGCACGACTCTGCTGGTGATCCACTTTCCCCAAAGAGCAGTAGGATGGCTAAACCTATGCTGTCGCAAAAGAACGGGAGGAAAGATCTGAAGCCTGGCATGGCTGTAAGGATGTCGACGTTGAACGGTAGCAGTATTAGCTCGAGCTATGACCGCAGTCACATCACTGGATTTTCCTACTGTAAGATTATCTAGCTCTTACTTTTTCAAACAAATCGTCAGAAAAATTTTAAGTTCACCATTTTATATCTAACTGTGCTTATTTATAGGCGCGTCGAGCTCAACGCATGCGAGTTCGACAGGTTATCCCCAGGAGACTCTCAACCCACCTCCAAGTCCTGCCACCACGGCCAACTCAACGCGTTGCTCCAGCAGCAACGCCTCGCGTTATCGGCCCTATCGTAACTATCGACATATCAACCAACCTCCGCCACCGACGCCTTGCAGCACAGATGTCTGCGACGAGTCGGACAGCAATTATCCACCGATGCCCGGATTCAGGTACCCCTACGCGGGGGAGCCCTTTCCGCCACCGCCGACCCCGAGATCCGTACTCTACCAAAGCGACACGGCAATCAGCTGCCCACCGTCGCCGGGCTCGAGGTCGTCGTGCTACTTCAGTCCCTTACCGCCGCCTCCATCGCCTGTACCTTGAGTCGCCCCCTGCTTCCGACGATTCCGACTAGGCTTTTTATTTATTTTCTTTTTCTTTCCAACAAGGTATTACTTCCTTTTTCTAGAAAAACTGAATTTATATTTTGCCATTTGTTTGTTTACAAAAGTTTTTTTCTTGTTCTTAAATTCAGTGTTGTTTCAAACTTTTACAGTTTGTAGTGTTGCGAGAATTTTTTTTAGGAGAGTAATATTTATAAGTTGAATTGACGTACGGTTTTGTGAAAAGAAACCAGTGCAAATATTCAATTAATAAATCTGCATGTACAAAGTCCAAAAGCCTCAGTGCCTTAAGTGGTTTGCACCCACGATCGGTTGTAAATATTTCAAGTGCGATTGTGCAATGTTTACCGTAAGCCTATAGTATGACTGATAATGATAGGTAGCGCAAAAGAGTTTGTACATGACATTTTTATTCTGACGCGAGGTGACAATGGATTTGATCTCACAACAATTTTTATTCATACTGGAGTTCTATTTTTGACTATAAACGGAACAAAATTTTTTTAATTGTCGACGATGTTGCTTTATATACATGTGCATTAGATGTAAGATATTGTCGTGTCTAATTGTTTTGAGATCAAATACGTTTTCCTCCAAAGTATGAAAGGGTCGAGCAGAATTGTTAATATCTTATATATGCTCATAAGTTTTGTATTGTTACTTGTGATATGAAACATTATCACATCGTATATTTTACGTCGTTAACATTATTATTACGGGAAAAACATATATACATTATTTATGTTCCTTATGTTAAAGTAGTTTTTAACCAAAGGCTGCATTTAAATTACTGCGCATAGCACTCTCTTCATATAGCATAACTCCTAGCACAACGAGAAAAAACATAACTGACACGTTGACATTTTGAGTAATACTTTATTCGAAATTCTTCGTGATCATTCATAACAATCAAACCAAACGAGATTACTTGTAATTTAAAAAAATACAAAAAAAGTAAAACAACGATTTATTTATAAAGAATTATGTATTAGATAGATCGTTATTATCGAAATGTTATTAAAAAAATCTTGTTTGATTTGGTTGAACTGTTTGTTTCAAAAGTTTTACAAATTTTAAGTCTGATGAGCTGATATGTTGAGATTGTTTAGTTGATAGTAGTTAGATTAAAAGAAAAGAAAGGCAATTATGAAGGATTTTATAGAAGTTTATAAAAAATTTAGTAATACGTGAACGAAGACCTTTATAAATATAGTCCATTGACTGGACACGCGAGACAAATACTCTTGACAAATATTGCATATCATTCCACTCTGATTTAAGAATGGTTTGTTGAAGGAAAAAAAAGACGAATGTGTACTCCTATTAGTAGCGTTAAAACGGGTTCACTTTTTGCACTATTGTTCATTTGAAGCACGACTTACCGACTAAATTTAGGCCAAGAAGACATTATCCTACGATAGTGTTTCCAAGATACAAACGAAAAAAAAGCTGTTCCTGTGATGAGAATCACAACTGTCGTGCCATATAACTTTTTGCGACTTGTAGTTTACAAAATAAATGAACAACGAGAGATTATTTTAATGTATAAAAATCTCACAAAGCACTTTTGCGCGAAAAGAGACCTAAAAATTGTTTCTGTTGTCGAGTTAGTATATAGCGACAACTGCCAATTGAGACTTAAACCTCCTTTTTCCCCTTATCTTTTTTTTAGTGTCGTAAGACTGACGTTGGTTTATATTTTTTTATATATAGGATACGACGCATTTCGTTTAACTCGTAAGTGTAAAATATTTGTACAGAACGAAACAAAAATAAAACTTTGTTAAAATATTTTAAATCAACACGATGCTGTTTTGTCTTTGAATGTATTTGACTTCTAGTCCTTATTCCATGCAAAATATAAACACTGCCTGGAAAATTTTCCATGAAAATTCGTGTGCGAGTACGAAGCGCTCAGTAGTTCCACTGTTATGCTTCTATTTCAGTAGCTAACAGTCGTTCGAACTTGTAACACGGCAAAGAGTATCTCAATTGCAAACTGCGCGAATAGATAAAAGCAAAAGATGGATCAGTTGAATTCGAATAATAAAGGTAACAATTCGATTGTGATTTCCGCGAAAAATTCGACCAGTTGTTTTTTTTTTTCAACTGTTGTGAACTTTTAAAAGCGAATCACGACGAGGTGAAGAAGAAGAAGCCACAAAGCACAACGTTCAATCCATCGCCAAGCAAATGTCATTGCTCTCGGCCAAAGACAAAGATTCTGTGCAACAACTGCGGCAATGTGATGTACGGACGAGTTCGCTATCATTGCCACATCCACAAGAGAGTTCGTAGCTGCATTTTCATTACAGCAGTGAATAGGTGGTTTGTTTTTTTTTATAATTGTGATCGAACGATGGTTGCAGGTGACTTTTCTCTGTGATATTTTCAAGTGCACCAGGTGCTCGGCCAACTCCAACATGCTCAGCGAGATACTTGATCCTAGCTACATTTACTGAGAGACTTTTGAATGTTTGATTTTTACAAATGACGCGGAATTTTTGTTTTGATTCCTTGTAGTATGTGGTGTTTTTCAATATTTTTACTGACAATAACTTAGATGAGAGTAGCTTAATTTTATTTTTATGAATACAAAAAATTTATCATTTCCATTCGATTTGTTTTTCAATTTTGCAAACCTATTTAGATTGACCGTAGATTAATGGCGCAAATAAGAGAAGAACGATTTTTTATGTTGTATAATCTTAAATGAGAATATTTATTCAAAAACTATAGAGTTTTGCATTTTTTTTGTAACCTTATGTAAAAATAAATTTATACTCGATTTCTTCACAAAAAAAAGAAAAAACATTTAGCTTACTTATTTCCACTTTGACGCATTTTTATATTTCCCCGGATTGTCACGTTCATCTTGAGCAGCCAGTTCTTCATCGATAAGTAATTCGAAATTACCCATAGCTTCTTGCGAAGGACATTTCGGCCATCTCACGCTAAACAAAAAATTATTTTTACGATAATTTACGTATTCGAAGTAAACGTATATGTGAAAGTTTCATGATAATTAAAACTTACTCTGGAACTCCATCGGGCGGTAGTACAACCGAAACTATATTATCAATCAATTTGTATTTTAAAATTCTATCGTTAACGGTCGTTGAAGTGAGAGAAGGCGACGCATTGACCTAAACAATCATTTTGCCTTAATTGAAGAATAAATAATGAGGATCAATGTCTTTTTACCTCGATCAGCCAAGGCTTCAATTTATTATCAATAATGATATCGTAACCGTAGCATTCGAAACAATGCCGATCGTTTGCCATAACGGGTGCGACAGCTTTCAACGAGTGCACGATACACCAAGAAATGTTTGCGAAGAGCTTTTCCGTCACGGCTTTTCCTCGCGTGCTTTCCAAATACAGTCGGAGATTTTGTACGCTCAATTTTCCACCGTGCATTATGTTGTATTCTTCCTAAACAAAACAAAAATAATGTCACGTTACATACATTCTCACGATTGGATTTGTAAAATGTTTTGAAAAGCTTTACCCCGTGTTTTTGTACGGAAACGTTGGTCAAGTGAACATACATATTATCTAATTCTTGAATGCTCGTGTCATATTTAACAGTGCAAAATCGGCAAAATCCTAATTTAAACAAATAAGCTTTCAACGGCCTGAAGGACGTGATCAAGACGTAGAGTCGGAGATCAAACTTCTTTCCGCCGATCAAAAGTGGATTGTCTATATACCTTATAATTGAAAAAAAATAATAATAAAAATTATCGCTAAACGTCCTTTAAATTCGGATAGATAAATTACCTTGATATCACATAAGATTCTTTAGTTAGGTTCGGATTGAATGGATTCTTCGCTTCTCTCGACCATTTCTTCAATTTGCTAAGTTTGTTTATCAGAAATATACCCGCCCCTTGAGATTTACCGCAAGGCTTCATGATCCACGTGCTTTGTGGTGATTTCCGATATTCCTCGACAAACATATTGTAATCTAAAATAATAGTTACACATCAGCGAAAGAAGAAGGACAAATGCCGTAAGACGCACCTGCCGGTAGAACAAAAGTTACTGGTATAAAATCAAGATGAAGATATTTGCCGGGACCTTCTCCTCGCTCAGCTAAAGGATTGCCTTCGCGTTCCAAATCCTTTCGATATCTTTTTATGTTTTTCACCAATAAATCCTTACGCGTCAGCTCGTAGTGATTAGGAAAATGATTTATAGTTCTGCAAAGTTCACGTTTATATAATAAATACACTTTATAGATGTGTTTGTTTAAACTTACTGATTGTCGCCCATTCGGTATCCGGTTTCAACGCTAAAAATATTTCTGCACGATTGTGTGACGGCCCTGTTTTGTAAATACACATCAATATTTAAGAAGCTCTGCACTTTTATTCATTTTGTAATGCATCTAATTACCAGTAAAAATTCCAATCATCTTCAGGACCAACTTGCGACCAACCTCTCTTCTCGAGATTATGAACTATCACGGATTTCTCCATATCCGTGCAAAATGTTACCTTCATTTTGTCCGGTCCGACAGTGGGCACTCTTTAAAAAATTAAACAATTGGACGCGTAAGAAACAAATTCAATTATGATTCTAAATTATACAATTCAACGATTACACGCAAGTATTTATCCGCACGCTTATTTCAAATTCAATCCGTTCATTTCGCGAATGATCAAAATTCAGAACGATTTAACAAGTATACATCACCATGGAGTTCGAAACACGAATAGAGAGAGAGAGAGAAAGCGCGACAATTAAAAACGGCGTGCAAGTTGAGATTAGAGCGAAAAAGGGTGGTGGGGGTTGCAGACTACGCGTCGCAGACACAGTACTATACCTATACCTTCCGTAAATGTTGTTGCCAAATCGCTTGTTTTCGCCACTTGCCATTTTCTCATGGGGAAGTTAATGTATGTGCCGCACACTATTCTACTACAGCAGTCGTCGCGTTTTATCGATAATTTAACGCCGCGGCAGCTATGGTAACCGCTTTTTTCGTGCCTTCAATGAAGCTTTCCGTGCATTTTTTTTTTCTTCAAGCTCTCAATTTGTCGAGCAATTATTGTTTGTTTGTCGAACGCGATGCGTGTTCTAAAAAGAGAATTTCGTTTGAAAAATACTTGAAATGTTTCGGGGAAAAAAGTAACGCACAGTCGTGAATTTTCGAAGAAAAATTTCTCTGCGCGCCACTGAAACTATCATATTTTCCAAGGTCAACAAAGGGACTCAACGCTTTTGAGTTTTACTGCTGAGCGTGTTGGAGGAGTTTGTCGATGCACAAGGCACATGTGGACGCGGTCAGTCGTGCGGTGACAAGCTTTGCGATTGCTTACCTATCATATATACGAAGCTCGTTCAAGACTAATTTATGTTTCTCAAGATACATACATAAAGCAATCGTCAGTTCATAAACCCTCGAAAAATCCTTACCTCAATCAACTGCATTAGTCATTCGAAAATAAATCCGATTCTGTGTAAGTGGTGGTGGGGTGAGGTTTGTTTACAAGTTGAAGCCGGTCGACGCTCAGTCCGCGTGCATATACCGGCCGGTCTGTTGTACTGCTGCTGTTGCTGTTGCTGTGCTGTGAGTCGAGTTGATTTTCCACGACAAGGATTTTGAAGAAAATATTGCAAACATGGTGCGAGATCCCAATTCGATCGAACAAGGTTAGTGAATTTTTCTTTTTTTCAATCGAAGGAAGTATCATGTGCGCGGCTTTATCATTGCTTTGTTTTGGCGTCGAGGCATCGGGTAACGATAAAGTGCGTCCTATGCCGGAGACAAAGGAAAATCATGGCTGTTTTTGCTTGCGTGAAAATTTTAATGGCTTTGGTTTATTGAAGAAAAAGATGCCGTTAACGAATTTCTGTTGAGTCGTAATGGTCGTTAATGATTCGTTTACGATTTGGTTGGGGCGGTTGGGAAGTTTGATGAATGCTTTTCAAACGGGAAATGAATCAAAATGAATGAGAAAAATTTTACGATCGCTATTTGATTTATTCGAAATATTGGAAAAAATACAGAGAAATGGGTGTGGAAAATGATTTCTTTACTTACCAACTTCTGTTTAATGCAACTGTCAAAATTTTGTAAATCCCATGTGCTTATTGATAGTTGCATCATTCCTTGTTTCATAGAAAAAAAAAACAAAAAATAATTGGTTTTGATGTATGGTTCTTCTTTGTTACGGTTTTCAACAATAATATTATTTTATTAATGAAGTAAATTACTTAAAAATTCAGTTGTTAGCATTATTTTTTTTTAAAACAAACTGCGATAACACACTAATTATTGAGACATTTTTGTTTCATCATCCACCCACACTCCTAATCAAGTATAAAAGCTTTGACAAAATTATTAATTTACAGTGAATGAAAATCTGGCAAGATCTATCAAAGATATCAGAGGTGTCATTCATGGTCGCGGCATTGGAAAATTTGATCAAATTGGTCCAAACTGTATCTGTAATCGACCATATTCCCACATCATGTGTCTCAATTGTGGTCATTTGATGTTCGGCAGAGTTAGATATGGTTGTCCCAAACACAAAATGGTATTTACAATACTCCTACTTTCTACTTTATTCGATTAATCCAATATCTTAGAATATACAAATTTACAGGTAACATTCCTAATTGACATTACTAACTGTCCCAAGTGCAAAGGATTTGAATACATGCTGGAAGAATTCACAATTCAGGAATCCACAAATGGAAATATTCAAGAAAATAATAACAATATAGGAAATGACGATGAGGAGGAAGATGAAGATCTGTGAGATAGGTGTAGTTCCTAAAATTGATTTCTCGACTTTTTTTAACGTTTATTATATTGTTCAAAAAATTTCAGTTAAAGTAAGCATTTTTGCAATCTTATTTGATAAATTCATTGTTTGAGATAATCATTACATTCAAATCATACGTCAATAGGTTTAACGAAAAAGAGATGACTATTTTTCTATAAAGTCTTTTGATATATATGTAATCAATACATAGTGCAAATTTAGCAGTATTGCTATTTTAGGTACGATATTAAATCTTATTTTATATTTGCAATAGTATGTAGAAGAAAAAGTTAAACAAATAAAGTTAATATTTTGATCCTATAAAACACATTTATTCTAAAATATTCAAACCGAATGAATTCAACATACAAACTCTAATAATTAAACCATGTCGGTATTCCAGGTCTGGTTTTCCTTTGTTCAACAAGCTTATCCTGATATGCTTTTTTCATCTCCTCAAACTGTGTTTCTTCTTTTTCTTTTTCTTTTATGTGTTCTTCCGTACCAAACATATCAGGAAATTCAAAGGATTCATACCTGGGCTGGAAAATTAAAATTAAATTACTTAGAGTAGTGATAAAAAAATGGTAATAATTTTGTCAATTGAGTGGTTGGATGGAATAAAGGCTTCATGTAGTTGATTTGAAAATTGCAATTGTGTCCACATTCTGTACAGGTTCTCAGTTTTATTGAATTAGGCTTATTCATAAATTCTACTTACCAAAATTACATATGCAACTTTAATGTCATCCTCCTTGACGATTGTACCTTGTTCATTTTTCTTTATTTTACCCATTGCTATCCTAGTGTTAACTTTGATTACTGGTACTTTGTAAATTTTCTCCAAGTAATTCTTAATGTCAAATCTCGTCATTTCCATTGAGCAATGAAACTGGACCACATTTTTTGGTTGCTGATATTCAGACTTGACAATTTTCAACCAGAAGTTTGGCAGGAAAATCCTCAATTGTGGGTTTCCTCTCTGATATAGTGGATACCTGTAACATAGCATTGTTTTATTTTATGCTTACACAGATGTAAAAAGTCAGTCTTCTAAAAACAAAAGAGCAACAAATTTTAGTATATAACATGAACCTTCTAATGCCATATCAATTTAAACATTAAATATTAGAGAAGAATATGCTTATAAAGTAACTTACCATCTTGTAGACATTGTAGTTGTATAAAAATTTCTTTATTTACAATAATAATCCATGCATTTGCAAGCTTTTACATCTAACCTTACAATCGCGATATCAACATTGTCTGCTATGTGGTAAATGTGAGCGACTACATTAGAGATGTACAGTGCTGCCGTCTGCAAATGATAAATTGGGATAAAGTAGAAATTGACTCTTGGTGTTAACTTAATCAGTTGAATCCTAAAAGATAAAATTAGGAAAAGGTAAGTGCACGGTGTAAGAGCTTACACCGTGGGTAAGTGTAACCGTCGATATCTTATCGAGCTTAATTATTCAATTTTGATGTATGTACAAAGACGTTCTAAAAGATACAAGCATTTTTAAATGATGAAGCAATGCAACTATATATATTCGAAAATTCGTTTAGAAAACTTGGAAGAAATCTGGTAAGAACTTAAATTTCCTGTTTTTGAAAATGATAAAAAAATCTTTACTGAAACTTCATTCCGATGTAATTGAAGTTTGACCCATGAATATTAATTGTGTAATTTTGCATTTCGTATAAAAAGCTATCGGAACTAATGAATATTACCGGTCTGGTTTTGATTAAACTCATTAATCATCAACTTGACGTGAATCTCTGCCTAGCCCATTTCGCTGAACGGTAAAACGAGTGAGCGATTGAAAAAAAAAATATTATTTTTCATAAGCTTCGTCATAATATCTTCTTACATGATACTTTTCTTCTTCTTTTTTTAATATTAAGCAATTATTTCAGCCATAAAGCGCGACAATTATCAGTAAATACCGCTAAATGATTGCTGAAGGAAATACAAACATAAATAATAGCACAAATAGCATGAAGTAAAATATGCTAGTACACATACTCATCATAATTTACTCATCAAACGCTCGTAGTATAGCATTATATTTGACGTCGATGATGCATCGCTCAGCACGCGTTTCAATCAACAAACAATCTCAATCATCGCGCGCAATACTTCAACCGCAAGCTACTTATATATTATACCCTTCGCACCAAAAACAAAACCTTTCTGAAAAATCAGGCCCTTTTACCATAGGAGAGTGAGTATAGTAAAGTGGCGCCGCTTGCCCGAGTCGAGAAATGCCGGTCTGATCTGAGCTGCAGGGTGAACGTACAAATTCCAGCTGCGGGCGTTTTTTTTTTGTCGTCCCTTTTGGTGAACATATCCTTGCTCCCTCCCCTGCCACTTTTCTCTCTCTCGCTCGAGCTCGCTTCAGAGTCGCCACTCTCTCTCACCGAGAGATACTAGCCGCGGGTCAGAAGCTGCGCGACCGCTCTCTCGGGTGTACGTGCTTTAATCAATGCCTCTCCAAAACACTCGAATATAAGAAAAAAAAATAATAATAATAATACACGCACACGTATATACGCGTGCCGTGCAGACACGAAACCTCCAATGCAGTGAAAGTCATGTGCATACTTGTGATTTTGTTGTTGTTGTCGTCGTTGCGAGTGAAGTGAAGTGTAGTGAAGTGACACACAGAGCGATGCAGAGACGTGCAAAAGTTTGAAGAATGAAGGTGAGTATTTTGATTTTTTTTTTAAACGTACACACACACCTGTCGATTTTTCTTCAAGAGGGAGAAAAAAAGAGAGAGAGAGAAGCTTAAAAATCCAAGAGCGCGAGTGAGAGCAAGAGCAAGCAAGGCAAGCGCGACATTCCGATCTCTCCCCCTACCTTACCTTCTTCTTCTTTCACCGAGTTACATCTATACCTGCATGTATATGCAGCTACATCGCGAAAAAATTGCATACTCTTTATATTTATCTTTGCGTTTTGTCTTCTTCTTCTTCTTCTTCCCCGCTGTTTTCGTTGCGATAGGTTTTTTTTTTCTGTCGGGAAGTTGTATAGTAAGCGATTGGTATGGGTAAACGAGGGGTGACAGATTTATACTAAATACCTGATTAGCAAAACGAGTTTGTTTCAAGAGACAGGTGTAGATTTTTTTTAAACACTTACTTTTACCGGTATAAATCGGTAAGGATAGCAACTTTTAATCGAATAATTATAAATCGTACTAAAATAGTTTAAAAACTCATTTATCCAAAATGTCATACCAATCAATCACTCGACAATATATATTAAACAAATGAATTATAATTCCGAAGAAATATTTCATTATAATAGATTCAACCGAAAACACCTCAATCGGCAATTCGATACCTATTCATCAATCGACCGAACAAAACGGCATTCAAGCAAATGATCCTATATACACATTATAGTGCGTGTCCCTTTGTCCTTTTACAACGACCACGACGACGACGACGACAACGACAAAGTGCGACACCCACACACACACACACACACATACAGACAGCGGTTGTTGGAAAACCAGTTGGTCGGCATTGCATTCGCGCATATCACACGCATACTATACATATATATACATACGCAAATTAATCTCGCCGCGTGAAGCGCGCAAGAAAAGCAAGACTTCGATATATCCCACCATCCCGTTACAAATTTCCTAGAGCGAACGAAATCTCGTTCTGTCTCTTAGCTCACCGAGCGCACATATACATCGATCAGGTCGACGACACCGTGAGACTGACTGACAAGACACCTCGCTGCTGTCTCTGCACCATTCGCGGAAAGGGAAAAGCAAGATCTCTTAATATAGCCCCCTCGAGTGTGTGTGTGTGTATAGCGATCGCTTCATAAGCAGGTGAAATTTTCTTCCAAATGAAGAACAAACTTTTTTTTTATTGACAATGCCACTGCGCTTGTGTACATTTCACATGTGTATACTATTATTATTGAAGGCTTTCACTTTCGTATAATCATACCGGATATATCCTATTCGCGCGCGCGCGTGTGTTGATGAACAAAAAAAAAAGAAGAAACGTGTAGCTTTGACGAGCTACCGGTTGAGAAGATAAGATCAAGAGGATTATATACGCCTTGCTTATCTATAAAGCCGTTTGGGATTTATCGCAATCGATATAATGGTGTGTCGAAGTGTCGATCGAACTGCCAATAAAGATAAACGTTTTAATGAATTTTTCGAAAATTTACTTTATATATCTTCGATATTTCTGAATGTGATTTAAGAGATGCTAAACGACGATACGCGAAATGCACACCTGCCGATCAACCAAAAAAAAAGATTCTTTTTTTTTTTTGATCGATCGATCTTACGCGCGCTTCATAACGGATCGTTTCATACATACACACATACACACACAATTCACCCGCATTTTCGCGTGAGCGCGCATTCCAATCGCGCGGCGCGACCTCCTTCGATGCGATGCACCGTTCCCCCATATATACACATACACACACACGTCGTCTTCGTCGGTGTCCCCATTTTAATTTCGATGCGCGACTTAGGATATAAAAAACATCCTCGCACGCGGCCTTAATTGCACAAGCGCGCACTCCCCGCGCAAAAATCTCGTTAATGACCTTCGCGTCGCGACGAGGCAAGGAAAAGTTTGCGCGTGAATTACTTTCGTTACTGCAATTTTCGTACTGTACGCGAGATATCACACGTGGGAATGTAATCCACCTTTCTTTTCTTTTTTTTTTTTTGTTCCGATGTAGCTTTGTGCGTATGCAGTTCTGAGAAATGTCTGCGTGGATTGGATGGGATTTTATTTAGTGAAAAGTGAATGAAGACGTTTCGATTGTAATTTTCTTTATCTTCATTTGTAAAGTAAAATTGAAAGGATATATGGGAATCCTTTCATTGAATAATTCTAAAAAAATTCATGCTGAGATAGGCGTTATCTCTACATCAAGATCATTAATCAAAGACATAAATTTCTTCATAGTTCTCTGTTATTATATCCGTCACGATCCATTGACGATGGGATATCGTAAAAGAAGACTATCAAATTAATTAAATACAAATAGCTAGTTGAGGGTTTCAAATATTTACGATTCCCTCTCATCGAACAATCTTATTTCATAATATATATATTACTCTCGACTATCCACAAATATAAGCTTCCAATTATCATAATCTCAGGTACATACTCCATCGCATATAATAAAATTAGTCCGGGAGCTGGGTAGGTTCCCGTGTGCAATAATATGTCCAAGGACAAAATAGGGTGATTCTTATGTATTTTGAGCCGCTGAATCCGAATATCTCGGTCCTTTTTTCCAAAAAATTGAACGCTTTGTTTGAATCGCCATTGTTTAAACAAATTATGAAAGAATGATTTTTTCGACCGGGACTAATTTTTTCTAGTTAACTCGGCCAATTTTAAGAAGAAAAGGTCTCTTATAATTTTTTCATAAAATGCGAATTTCAAAAGTTATGAATTTTTAACGGTCTAAAATTTGACGATTTTTACCGACTTTGGATGTTAATAACTTTTTATCTATTGCATATTTTTTGAAAATTGAAGAACGTACTTGTTCCTCAAGAATTGTCCTACAAATTGATGTGCTTCAAAGTAGTTAGTAAAAATCGTCAAATTTTAGACCTTTACAAATTCATAACTTTTGAAATTCGCATTTTATGAAAAAATTATAAGAGACCTTTTCTTCTTCAAATGGGCCGCGTTAACTAGAAAAAATTAATCCCAGTCGAAAAAATCATTCTTTCATAATATGTTTAAACAATGGCGATTTAAACAAAGCGTTCAATTTTATCGGAAAAAGGACCGACATATTAGGATTCAGCGGCTCAAAATACGTAAAAATCATCCTTTTTTGTCCTTGGAAATATTATTGCACACGGGAACCTACCCAGCTCCCGGACTAAATCGCGGAATGCGTTTTGGACATAACAAGCTAAACCTTCTAACTGTAAATTCCTCTCTTGCAAAAAAAAAAAAAAAAAAAACGAAAGCTCGCGCTAACGCAAAGGTGAGAAAATTCGATCGGATCACACACACTGCACGCGTGCGTTAGTATATTGTTGGCACTTTCGCCAAAGAGAGCCTATATCCCCCCAACACTTTCTAATTGTATGGATGTGCACACAGGAGTTCCGCTGAGAGAGTTGCGATAGAGAGAAACAATGGAGGGTCAACCATCATCAACAACTTCCGTGGGTGCGCCACTGCCACCATCAGCAACAACAGCAGCAACACGGCTGGACAGTCCACGCAACCAACTGAGCGTCTGCATCGGCGGCGATCCGGGTCACGAGATACTACGACCTAAGCCCAGGAGGTCATTCAAGTACACCTTTTGTTTCATCTTTTTACTTTGATTTTCTTTTGTCGGGTATATGGGTGTGTGCGATCGAATGACATTTTTTTTCTTCTTCTTCTTCAATTCTATTTGTGGTCGTTGGTCCGATTGAGATGCTAATCCGTTTAACAGGTGATTTAAAATCGTTTGCTGTGGCAATTTGTTTTCTCTCCTGATGCCTCATTATCGTGAATAGCCGTGTGGTACCGTTAAGTTCCGAGATGCGCGCAGCGGCCTTTTTTTGGAAATCGGGAATAAATTATGTTATGCGTTGAAAGGACCATCTTCTTCTTCTTTCTTTTTTATCGGGTAGGAAATCTTTGAATTTCTAAATTAAACGCAAGCCTTTTATACGGAAAAATGTCAACAGTCTGTTAACCTTTTCAATGTTTCTTCCCAAAACTTCCAAGATAATTATATAAATTTGGCTCATCAATCGACGTCGAAAAGCATTCGCTTCGTGAATTAATCAACCGAAAAAGAAAAAGAAAAAGAAGAAGAGTTGTATACACAAATGTACACGAAACCTGGGAAGTTTTTTCGTTAATTGGAATTATGTATCCGGAGAATACCCGCGTCCAATTAAAATTCGCGCGCGTGCTTGCGTCCGATATACCTATATATATATATATACACACATCTCGTCGCAAGCCATCAATTAAGATAAGACAATTTACTTCTCCAAAACACGAGTAGCCTTTACTCACGGCATTTACGTCTTGTACATTATAAGAAGTCGTCGAAAACGGGAGCCGTGTTTTCAAGCAAATTCCACATCGACGATCGGATAATTTAAGTTCGGGTAAACGACCGCCGTCACTGCCGCGCGATCGACTTTCGAATAAATCGACCCAATATGATTGATTTTTTTTTCTCTCTCTCTCTTTCGAGAAGGGCGAGCGTATAAAAGCGAGCGAGATAATCATCTACTGTATGCGTGTATGTGACTGTCCGAAGCACACACAAAGATTTTAATCTTCAATCTTCGGACACGAGGGGGGCTATTAAAACTGTTACGCTCAGAAAATCCCAAAACGTTAAAGTTGACTCACGGCATAATGGAAGAACGAAGAAAGAAAAAAAAAGTCAAATGGAATGCTTTATACTTGAAAGAACCGCCCTTATCTCTCTCTCTCAGTCGCGATACAAATGTATACGTCGAGCGACTCAGTGAATAGGAAATGCTGTGCGGGCGCCTTTTTCTTTTTTCGTGAAGGTCCTTTTATCGTGTGCTACAAGGGGTTTAATGCGTGTGACGCTCAGCCGAGAGATAAAAGCAAGCCGAGAATGACAAATATTTGGGACACGTTAAGGCATTTTTTTTTTTAAAGAAGGGACATCCTTCTTGTTTCTTTTTTTTTTTTAAATTCTTGATGCTGGTTAAAGTTGATTTTTGCTCGGGGATGGATGGAAGAAAGTAGGTCGTGGCAGTTTTAACGTTACATTGAATTTTAATGGATTACCTTCGTTGTCGTTTATTTCACTGGATTGACAAGATCATTATATACCGTAAATTACATTTATCTTCGTGCTTTTACAAACTTTAATAGATCTGTAAATTCATTTTTTTATAGTGCTAATTTGCTCGACTGGCCGTAAGTTACGAATACAAATTGAATCATTCGAAGAATTTTAACGAAGAACCAAGTTTAATAATTCGAAACTTTACAAACGCGAAACTCCGAGTAACCTTTAGACGTATAAATCTTCATCAAAGTGGTAACACCAGTTCTCATCGATCTCCTTCCACTTTTGCGGGTAATTTCATCGAAAAGATTTATAAATCGATAGAGCTTGATTGAAGCTTGAATGCAAACAGCGCCGCGGCAATTACACGCTCGATTTTCCCAAAGATCGAAATCGGCGTTGATTGAAAAAAAACAAACGACGAATTAATGAATTTACTTGGCGATCGATATCGCGAGCAGACGATAGATTTGCATATAACGACGTCGAAATTATTTGAAATTCCAAATACGCGAATAATCTTTTCGGTGCTTTCACGTCTGGAAAAAAAAAATTGAAAGCTTCGTCGTTCACATACAAAAGTCTGCATATAACTACTTCTATTTCTGTATATCCCGAGAAAGTGTTTATACAGCGCTCTCAATTAAATTTATCACAATTCGCAAACGTGCGTACACAATCAGTGAAAGTAATCAAGCTTTACCACGCTTATCACTCAACCGCTATCGTACACGATTATAATTATCCGAAACTCTGGCTGCTTCTTTTTTTTTTTCATCGTCATCGTTAATTTGTTCAACGATTTTACTTTATAACTTTTTATCTTCGAATAACTCGCGCACTAATTGACAATTTTATTAATTCCCAGCTTTAAAAAAAAAAGTTCGTCCAATTAAAATCCCCTTTGGCGCGTATCAAAAAATCAACGTGCCAAATTTCGGCTGTATATAATTTAAACGCGCTCTTATCTCGCGGTTTCGATAAAAAAAAAATTCACATTGCAGGCCATTCACTTCTCTGCAAACTCGCGCACGGCGTGGTCCACGCGCTCGCGATAAGCGATCTCTCTCTCTCTCTCTCTTGCGCAACCACATATTTGTATTTAATAAAAAAAAAACGAAAGCTGTATTATACTTTTGGAGAGATCGTTACACGACCGTGACCTATAGAAAAGCGAATTGTTAGCCTAAATATCCCGCGACGCATCGGTATATAAAAAGTCTCTCACGCGACTTTCCGCGATAGAAGAGTCTAATTAGCGAAGCTCGCTCTCTCTTTTTCACACGAGCCGTGCTTGTGCGTTGCAATTTTCATCCCGTCAATTAATCAACGACGACGAAAGGAAAATCCACGCGAAATCTCGAATTTTTCCATTTTTTTTAACCGTAAAAAACAATCGGACCTTGAACTCTTTTATTTTTTTTTCGCCGCTATGGAATTGCGCAATGTAATACTTCAGCGAACTGGATAACACACGGCAGAGGAAGAAGTATCGTCACGCTTTGGTGAGATGGACAACGCACAAACGCCGGCAGGAAGTATAAAACGACGCCCTCTTGTGCGTATATATGTGTCTCGATCGAGACGTTATAAGAAGAGTTTCGTATTGTATATTCGGACGAGTTGTGTGTATAAAAGGATTCAAGGTTTTAGAGGATGGTTTTATAGCTACTATAGAATACACAACAAACGGCGGAAGAGCGACGATTTCTTCATTAGCGCTTCGCGAGCGAGCAATTATCAGACGTGAAAGTGCATCCAAGCGCGTGCGCGCGAATTGGGCCGTTTTCATACACGAGAAGAATTGCCTATATGTATTTTATTTTAAATTTTGATTTGAAGCTCATAGAAGGTTTCGCGGAATAATTTTTTATTAAACCTCGTATAGGTACCGTAAATTTAATGATGTACCTTGAATAAGCAAAAAAAAAAACTATAATTTAATCACACGTCTGCCAACGCTCCATCTTCAACCAAAAAAGAGGAAGGAAATAATCTTAAACCAAAGTCATTGCCCGGAACAGAACAATAGACCGCCATATCCTCCAATTAAAAATCCAAGGCGTACCTATCAAAGAAAAAAAAATTGAAATACCAAAAACAAAGAGAAGAAATTAATGTAATCTCCTCGAATTTTCCACCTAACATCACGCACCAAAAATACATCCTTCCGGTGGGTATTTCCCGGGTGCAGCTGAAGCAAGTGGTCAGTTCACCGAATCAGCACATGCGTGTTTTATATTTCGTGTATATGAGCATTCATTGAATAAAAAAAGGAAGCAGTAGCATATAAGCGCCGAAAGTGGTGGCAAAAAAAAAAAAAAAAAAAAGAGGAGCAGCTCTCGCTTCGTGCGTATAGAGTCGGCGTCGTCGGCAGGAAGCGTGCGTTTTCACCCGCAACAATAGCAGCAGCAGCGGCGGCGGCGGCGGTAGCACAGGAAATACACGTGCTTCTGCTTCTATAGCATCCGATCAGTCAATGTGAGACACTCGTGCCGACAACACCTCTTCTTCTTCAGGTTGAAGATGAGTTGAGATATCGAGTTATGCGTTTAATTCCATGGCCAATAGCAACCAGGCGACAGAAACAGCAACAACAACATCACAGCGACTCGAAGAATCTTCCGACGAGCTGCTGCTCTTGTAATCTCTGCCTGGAATTGAAGAGCGACGACGCGATGACGGCATTGCAGCCAAGTCCACTGATGGAAGCGAATAATTTCATCTTGAGGCGACCGTTGCCACTCGTCGAGCGCACACCGACGCGCGAGTGGCAAGAAGCGTCCGACGAGGAAGACGAAGACGTGGATTACACGACGAGAACGACTTTGCCCGAACCAGCGCAAAGACACAAGACGGTTGTGCCGGTGTGTTATTTCGGGGATACCATGGAGAAACCGACACCAAAACCACGATCCGTGGGTGACAATAAAAGTCTGCCGGATAGCGACGACAAAGTGGTGGTGATGGTCGAAGCCGAAGAGGCGACGACGACGACGAATGAGATTGTCATCAGTGTGAAACCGTGCAGAGACGATGTGATTCGTATCGAGCAGGACGAGAGTCAATTGGAGGAGTATTGGTCGCTTCCCGGTGATACCACGGGATTCAAGGCCGACTGGAGTTTCGTGCAACAGTGGCGACTTCGAGGGTATTTATTCTATATATTTTACGATGAATCAGAGGCTGCGTGGGTTCGTGATAAAAAATTTAATTACTCACTCGCTCGAGATATAAATGTGTGGAAAGCTCACGCCCGCGAGAGAGAGAGAGAGATTGACTAATTGAGGACGTCCCGGATATAATATGTGTATGCATGTGATAGAGATTACTATTCTGATTCTTCCAATGAATTATGACGTGGAGAAATTTAATATAGAACGAATGACGAATTTTTTTTAAACCGACAGAATAAAATGTCATTTGATCACCCATTAATTAAACTACAAAAAAAAAGTTCTTAAAATAAGCATGCAGCAAATTTAAAAACTCGATTTCTAATTTTAAGAAAAACTGTTCTTATTTGACGTTTACAATTTTTCGTATTGTACAAGTCAAACTTTTCATTTTATTTTTTATTTCTTAATTTTAATATATCAGCGGGTGTAAAACCCTTCAGACAGAGACACTACTTAAAGCTGAATTGTTCATTTAAAGATAAGAACTGTTGTTCTTACAAGAAAAATTTCATTTAAGTATGCAACAAATTTAAGAACTTTTTTTGTAGTGTATCGTACAATTGAAAAATCATAAGCGTCAATTCAATTAAACACATTTTAAACTAAAATTCTCAAAAAAAAATGTTAAAGGCCGAACAGCGGTAATCGCGACTCGTACAACTACAACGGCGCGGGCAAGGAGGCGAACGGCAACGACAACGGGCCACTGCAACAAATGGTAGCCGAACGCGACACTGATGCCACTGCTCTCGTGTCCACGCCTACGACTCATCATGCACATCATCAGTCCCAACATCATCATCTCAGCATTCAAGAACTTCGAGCTCTTCAGGTATGTGACAGCGTGATTTTTTTTTCTCGAGGGGTGACGGTTGATTTTCACAGATTTAATTGTCGTTAAATACATTCGTTAAAGGCAATTAATTATGATTACTATTTAAATATATAATTAGCAATAATGTGAATCACTTCTCGCATCCTTCCTTGCCATCACCATACATATAATCACAAAAAAAAAGAAATTACAACGTTCAATCGTACAGAAACCTTGACTCGAGGATCCAACTTTTCATTCACAAATAAAACCGCAGGACCCTCACGCGCGCGCACAAAAGAACGTCCATCTGCGCGACTTTCTTCCCATTGACATACAAAAAGAAACCGCGTGGTATCCCACGCACCGTATAGCGCCAACAGGTGCACGATAATTACACACTGTCTCGGTGTGTTGTACATGTTACAGCGTCGTCCGCCGGAATGTACAGGCAACAGCTCGTCGGACGAGAATCGTTCGTCGGGACACGCGAGTATGTCGGACACCGGTGGCCACACCAGCAGCAGTTCGCCACCACATCGTCATCACAATCGACCGCACAGTCCGTCGCATCATCAGACGGCCAATCGATTGAACAGCGTACCCGAGGATGAACGTTTGGCCGCTGGTGTCACGTCGCAGAGGACTTCGAGGAGCAGATCGGCGCAGAATCGTAATAGACATCGCGCTACTCCAGCGAAAGTATAAGATTCTTCAATTTAACTAAAAAAAAAGATTCGAATTAAGCGAATAATTCGGACAATCTTCAGTTACAGGTGCCATGGTCGGGTTCGGGTCTCGAGGACATCAAGCTAGCGATCCAACAATTGACAATGCGTTCGCACACTTCAACCTCAACCTACTCATCGCTAAGCGGCTCGGAAAGTTCCGAACCAGCAGTGCGTCGTCTGATGCGTCACTCGAGCCTTGAGACCATCAACACCAACGTCACCAGCGCCGACGAATTCGTATGGGTGGACTCGCACAATCGTCTAGTAGAGTTGCAACAATTACCGTGGACGCATCACGATGTGTTGCGAGTACTACAGAACGGCCGTGCGAGAGATCACATGGATCAGGTGACAATGGAGACGATACCGAGGTTGTCGTATCTTCTCCAGAGGGCACTGGTGAGAATCAGCAGAGAAGTGCAGAGATTGGCAAAACCACTTGGACTCTGCAGCAAACACGAAGTTTACAGTGCTTTCAAAATCGTGCTGTGTCCCGCTTTGGCTGATTCGTGCACTAAGGTATGTAAAAACACGCGAATAAATGTAAAAAAAAATCATAATCATCTATCCATCCGCAGGCGTGTCTTCGAGCAGCAGCGATGTTCGCCGTATCGGGCGACCAGTTGAAGCAATCGAAAAGCTCGCGCTCGGGTTTGCAGCTACCGGTCGGTCGGTTTCTGCGCTGGATGTCGGATGTGCGCCTCGGACGTATGATACACGAGTACGCCGCGGTCTACCTCGCCGCGGGAATTGAAAATCTACTCGAGGAGATTTTACTCCAATGCGTGCCGAGCGAACCGCACACCACTCTTACGGCTACGATGCTCGAGCATGCTATTGCCAATAGCGGCGATCTTTGGGGATTGTTGCAACCTTACGCGCATTTGAATGCTGGAAGGTTGGCTTCTGGTGAGTTATTAATATACGATATTTCGTCGGGTCAGTGGAGAAAGATCCCACATCCAACGAGTAGTTTGCGAAAATCCCACATCCAGTTTCCGAGACAAAAAATCACACATCCAATTGTTCGAGTTTGAAATTACACATCCAAAACCTTTTTTATCTTAGTGAATTTTAATAAACAACTCAATATTATTGTTTTTAAAAAAGTTTAGTTT
>JAWWMK010054023.1:0-38729 GCA_035047105.1 Galeopsomyia nigrocyanea | reverse complement strand
GTGTGTGTGTGTGTGTGTGTGTGTGTGTGTGTGTGTGTGTGTGTGTGTGTGTGTGTGTGTGTGTGTGTGTGTGAGTGGCTGTATATACGTATGGGTGTATGCGCGAGCAAACTCGCGGCCATTCGCATATGCACACACGCAAACAATGCGCTCCTCAGGCTTAAGCATTTGCCCATATGCAAAGCTCTCGACGTTTCAGAGCTCGGAGATACATATATGCGTCAGAGCCGCGTATTAAACCTCAATTACGCGCTGGAGTAACTCGTTACGCGCGGATATGTATATGTACTTGAATATGTTGCACGCAAGAGCTTCTATATCATGGTGCGGCTTATAAAATTGGTCAAGCTTTCGGCTCAAAGCGCGTGCGCGAGTGTCGCGAATCCGTGTCATTGATTTGCATTCTACCGCCGCCCGCCGCCGCCACCGACTCGTAGACTTCGTATATCGTGTATAGGAGAATATTGTAGCGAGTTTCGTTGCATATTTAGAACTGTAAACGCGACAAACCACACACTAGTCGCGACAATGTCAATAATAGGAAAGCTCGGCTCGGCTGACGATATGTAGGTCAATGCGAGCTTGTTTATGACTAGAATACTTAGATTCACACATATACACACATACGTTACGCTTCATTAAATCGACCTATTCGCTGGAAAAATTGTCAGCATGAATATTCAAGCTCGACTTAGCTGGAACCTGTCGAATGAAATATGCATTAATCACAAGCGGATTACCTGATTTTCAAGTATGAATTTCAAATGTAGAGAATCAAGAGCCGCCGCGAGCGCCGCCGGGAATATCGTAGCGATAGCGAGCTGAGCTGAGTCGAGTCGAGAACAGAACGAGAGAAAAAAAAAAGGAAAGAGAATAAAAACGTCGAAATGGTGCAAATCATGGGGGAACGTCTGGGCAAATTGATTCAAGCGAACAAGTGAAAACGTCGAGTCTGACGCGGCTGCGGCGATGCAGATGCAGCAGTACAGCAGTAGCAACGCGTAGAGAGAGAAGTAGGCGTCGAGCGCTCGTTCGTCTCCCGCGAGACTTTGCCTGGAATGCTTGAGGGATTAATTCATTCGGGGCTACAAAGTGCCTCCTCTCTCTCTCTCTCTCTCTCTCTCTCTCTCTCTCTCTCTCTCTCTCTCTCTCGCTCTCTCGCTCTTTCTCTACTCCGGCCGTGCTCTCGAGACGTAGCTCCCTTGCACTCGGCATTGTGCGCTAGCTCGACTCTCTCGCAAGTCGTCGTGCATTGTACCGCAAAATCGTCCCTCTCTCTCTCATGCTATACATCGCCTACTCCCTCTCTCTCGCTCTTTGCCAACTATGCAACGATCTTACGGGCTTTCGCTACTTAGGCTCCTTTGAATCACTCATCCATCTATTTTACTCGATACAAAACTCCCCTGCTGTTCTGTATTTCAACTTACTTGGATGGCAAACGTACGAATTATATAATTCTAGTAAAACTTCATTAAAATCATAAGGATTTGTCGAAATAATGAAAAAAATACACTCTCGACTAAAAGCTCTGGCGAGTGAAAACGAGATCTGGAGAATGTCTGTCGAGATAGTAGTAGTACGACACCGCGGGAATCGAGTACGATTCTTTTAATTAAAATTCTGCTCGAGCTCGTTGAACTTTTTATTATTTTTTTTTCTTTTTTTTTTGTATTTCGACGGTACACAAAGCGAAAGAGAGCAAAAGCAGCGTGTTAATTGAAGATAAAAGGGCAGCAGAGGAAAATGATTGCAGGAGTGCGATATCTTTATTCAGAACTAACACGCGCGACTGAAAAAAAACAAGGTATGAATAAACGAATACGCGCGAACGAGCCACAAAAGGGAGTGGCGCGCTTCCTCGCACCTCTCAACAATGCCAACATAGACTTTCAAGTCGGCTGCGTTGTCGAGTGTCGAATGCTTTCAAACAAAAAAAAAACAGGAACAGACACGAGGGAGACAAGTACCACTTGACGGAGTCGATGAAAATAGCGACCTGTAAAATTAGTTGTCACGCGGACGATTGAAAGGAAACCTTTATCAAACGAGTTTGTCTACCATTGATCGATCTCAATCACTTGCCACAGTCATTTGGCCGAGAGAACGATAAAAAAAAAGAAAGCGTGAGTTTGCCTTCCGTGACAAACATCACGTTCGTAATTATCATGCCGTTCTTACGTCTATTTCACGAAAAGGTAATACGTTGACAGGTTCTTCCGAAGGCAAAGCGTATCTGGAAAAGTGGTTTACCGCGTAAGGTCGTGTGCGATGACGATGGAACTCATTAATGCAATTTACACAATTTTCCCATCCATTTTTTCCCCAATGTTTATTCTAGTTAATTGACGTCTTAGAGAAGACCTCTTCTGATCGTTTCTTGCATCGGCCGTAATTAGTTCGTTCTTGTTGAACGATCGCAGTCAATTATCGCTCTAAAATCAATGGGCCTTTGCCTCCTATAGTTGCGCAACTCCCATGAGCTAATCCTTCTTTTTTTTTTCTTTATTCTACAACGAGTATAATTATCTCATCGCGGCAAATATAAAATAAATAAGCAGTATTGAAAGCTCGAAATTCGATGCCTCGCGCGCGTTATGAGAGACGTTGAAAAAAGTACTCGAGTATCTCGCAAAATTGAAGAGTGAAGTAACGGATGAATGAAAGGACGAGTGAATAGAGCGCGGAGAGGTGAAAAAGACGCGGAGCCTAAAAATAATGGACGAATAAATAAATTGCGGGCATTAGTCTCGAGAGCAAGGGTGGATAAGGGAGGTGGAAAGTTTCTTAGGATAGCGAGCTGCGCACAATGCCGTGTCTTTGTCGTTATTTCGCGCGTGTATATATAGCCCGGCAGCCAGAAAGAACTTTCTATATTAAACAACTTTCGCCGCTAATTTCGCTCTCCGCCCCCCGGTGTCTGCGCAGGCTGCACAGGCCCCGCGTTGTTGGCCCACTTTTTTCTTTTTTGTTCTCACCCTCTCTTGAAAGAGAGAGAAAGAGAGAGAGAGAGCGCTCTCGGCTGTTTTATTCTTCCACGATCTAACTTCTCGTCTGTCTTTCGACCCCCTCCCTTCTCTACTTCCACGCCTTATCTCTTTCATAAAAATCTTCGGGGCTCGCTGCTCGCTTTCCGAGAGAAACTAGCGCCTCGCGCTGCGCTCTTTTCTCTTCTCTTGTTTTCATTAAGGAAATTAACGCCTTTATAAATTGCACGCTTCATTATCTACGATGCTTGCTCCCCCTCCTCTCTCTCTCTCGGTTCTAAATTATTGTGAGTGCAGGCTTCATTTAGCTACTGCTTCACTTTGCATCTCAAACAATCAATTCACTTGTATTTTTATCGAGCATGCTCTTCTCAACAGTGTGTTTTCTGACGTATAGTCTCCTACCCCGTTTAGTAATAATATTCATTAATACTGCGAAAATGTATTTTGCGAAAAAATTGGTAGTGGCATTTCGCGCGCGAGAAACGTGTAACGAGGAAAATTGAGAAAATCGTTGAACTCGGCTGCGCGCAATTTGCAGTTCGCGGGCGCGTGGGGGGTTGAGAAAAACCAGCTAGGGCCGTAATTGCTTTGACAATTTGGAAAAGCGCCGTCGGCGCGTATTTAGTACGTGCCGATTATTGCTCGCGCGAACGCGCGGCCTAAAAATAAGTCGCACGTGCGCTGCTGCTGCTGCTACTGCTGTTTCTATGTTGGCTGTACAGCAGAGATTGCTTCAACATGACTTTTGCCCGGATTAGACGAGCGGAAAATTACGAGGGTGGCTGCTATCTCGAGCGAAAAATATGTATTTCGAATAGCCTATCGTATGAATTCAAATATTAGGTACACGCCGCTCACCAATTCACGTTTATACTTTCATGTGATTCACCGTGATTAACTTTCACATTTGCTGGGAGCTTTATATTATTTTTTTCTTTTCAACTTCCAATTGATTCCAAAATATAAATTGCCTGCAATGTATAAGTTGCTTTCCGGAGGATAAAAACGTTGAGTGACTTTATCAACGGATCCCAACGAAAGCTTTGCGCGCGGATTAAACCTTGGCATCGCAATTCCGATAGGGACGTAACAAATGTGCTGCTAATGAGACTTCCATTGGCCGTTTCTCTAAATAATTTATTTCCGGGCATTTCCAACGTTTCAATGCTTCGTGTTCCAGATAAGTCGATATAAACTTGAAAAGTTTCGAAAGTATTACTCGAAGAGTAGTACGGGATAAAATTTTATGCTAAAAAAAAACTAATCAGCGATATTGCAGATATCGGCACAGTATACTTTTCCGCGACTGGGTTGAGCGTAATAAAGTAAACGATAACGCTCGCGCACAAACACGCACGCACACAGGGCACGGACGTTTTGAGAACATTAAAATCCGGCTTGACGGTTATTTACGATCTTAATTACAAACATTTATCAGCGAGTAAACAAAGTTAAAAGTGAAACTTGGTGTGGATTTACTGCGAAGCCGATACTGCACTAATGTTTACAACTTTCTCTTCTCTTCAGTGATAAAACTTACTGGTTTATTGCGCTCGGGCAGCGTGCAGTAAAACGTAAGGAATCGATCAATATCCGCGCGCAAGAAAAACATCTCTCGGCGAGAGAGGGAGAGTTGCGAGGAATCGCGCGGAAACAATCGTGAAATTCAAGCCAAAAGTAGCGCGCAGACGCTCGGAAGGATGTGCAGTAGTCGGAGCAGTTGAAGAAAACGAGTAGCGCTCGATCTGCAAATCTAATTACAGGGCGCTTTCGATAAACACAACCTTCACGGTACACTTCGCTTCGGCGAGCGGAAGTGGTTGGCTAGAATTTGTCATTAACTTGACAAGAAGGGGAAAAAAATTACATCCTGTGCAAAACATCGCGCGTAAAAGCTGCGGTTTGCAATTCTGCTTACCCGGCGAGACGATGAGTACAAGTGCGAGTAGAACGATCTCTATGGCCCGTCGAAAGTCTCTGGAGCCGTGGGTCCATCGTGGCCGGTGCCGCCTCCATCCGACGAGGCGTCCAAGCAGCCACGGCCTCATACCCGGCTCTCCATTATCATCGCTGCGATACTCGTCGTTGTGGCGATGATTCTTCTCCGTCGTCGTCGTCGTCGTCGTCGGCTCGTCACGTTCGTCTCGTGGCCGCCATCCACCGTTGCATGTTGGCTGACCCGTTGACGTGAGCCACGACCCTGCTGTCGACCATTGCTCCTCCTGCTCGCTCCTGCATGTTTTCACACGTAGCACATATGTCATTTTGGTTTCACAAGATAAAGTGATATTGCAAATATATTATAATTAAGTGGCGTCAATTAATTGTTTTGCTCTGTTTATCGTCGCTAATGAAAATGATGATACATTTTACGGCGGAGCCAAATTATCTTACGTCCCGAGATGATAATGTGGAATCTGATACTCAATAAATGTTTGAAATATTTTACTTTTACTTTTTAGCTAATAAACAGTTAACAAATTTATTTTTTAACATTCTAAACTTTGATAATTTTATAGAGGGTATTTCGTTTATATTTTTTGGAATATTAGTTAAGGAATTGAAGAGCTCTATGCACTAAGGGGCGCAGTAATATTTTACCTAATTTTTGTCTCTGAAAATAGTGTTTTCACTGGTAATGCTGTATCACATACTCTAGAAGCTAATATTTAAAAATTTTAGTTTAGTAACATTATTACTCGGTTGCAGTGTGTGAAATTATCTACAGAACACCCTTATTGCACGCAGCTCTTGAATAGTCGAAATTTCTATGAATATTCAATATGTTAGGAAAAAGAGTAATCTAATCGTTAGACAGACAAGTTTTCACAAACCTGAGGCGATGCTGCTGCTGGCATGGCTGTGGGCAGTAGCAGTGTTCGCGGCCATGTTTGCCTAGGGCGTGCGAGTCTCGTCGCCGGCGGCGGCTGCTGCTCTTGGGCCGCGGGGAGGCGCGGCTGCCTCGAAGCTGCTGCTGCTGCTGAGGCCCTCCTCCGCCCTCCATAACCCCGCTCCCATAGTACCTGCAATTGACGATTTAGTCTTTTGTAAGGCGAACTTAAACTTTTTTCCAGCTGTGCGCGCGCGGCTCGCGACAGTCACTTCGCCAAACTCGAACGTGCGGGGATTCGCTTTTAATTCGCATCCGTAATTGCTTTCGCGGCGAGTTTTGCAATTAACCTCGCCGCCGCGTGCAGAGCCAAGCTGCAAATATTTCTCTGGCTGGGCTGTGTGTTGTGTTCAACCGGTGTTGCGTCGAAGAAACGAGAAAACTTTCGGACATCCCATTATATCGTTCTCAAACGCAACTTGGAAGTATTTGTTTTCAATGAGCATTTCTGCGAGAATAGAAGTGCGCGCGAACGGAAATTAAGCGTACGGTGGTGAGAATCGTAGTAACAAGCTGTTTTTTTTTCTCTCTCGCGAGAGCCAGAGCGTTGATTACTTCAATCTCTATTCGAAGTCGAGCCGTTACAAGGAAAAGGAACTAAGAAACGTGTAAGGGAGGAGCGGATGGAAAAAAAGTAGGGCTTTAATCGACGATTCGTATCAGCGGAGAGAGACTATCGGAGAGGAGAGAGAGCCGATGGCAATTCCGATTTAAGCGCTCGCTCTCGCCCAGCGCGGAATTACCGGCGATCGCTGTATTTTTATGCAACACCAAGCTCCCGGCGCGCGAGAGAGAGGCTCAAATGAAAATGGAAATCGAGAGCGAGCTGCTCTACTCTGGCTTTAGCCCTCTCTCTCTCTCTCTCTCTCTCTCTCTCTCTCTCTACTTCCCCGCGAAAATAAAGGAATTTTTTAACTTTATTAGTTCCCTCTACTACTCCACTTTACCTATCGACGCGGCAGCTCCCGTGGGCGCGCTCGCTCTCGTTGCATAATTATATACTCTTTTATAGTTTTTCGATAACGGCATGCGCTCACTGCTGGAACTCGGATTTAGTTTCAACGAGGAATTCGCTCGAGTATTTCAAGTTTTCTTTTTTTTTTTCGTTCTCTCTCTTTTTGTTTTATTATTTTTATTTTTAAGCCATGATGAAACGTTTCATCCGGGAATTGTTCGAAATTCATCAGCGTATAGGCGCGCGCTACTCGAGTTAATGCTCCTTTTTTTATTTTTCATCGGACGTTTGATCGACGAATTGCTTTGAATTATTTGCATAACTGCAATTCCATTGCCGGAAATGCGCAAGCACTTTGGAAACTTTACGGGAAAAAGTTTTAGCGTTGAGGATGCGCTGCTGAAAAATTGATTTCGATTTCCGCTAGTTTTATTGCTATTGGAATAGGGCACTTAACGAATTATACTTTTTAAATGGATGAGTTCGGTAGATTTTAATCTGGCAGAGGCAAAGAGGATTTACACTAATAAATAAACTTCTCAAACTTTACGAAACTATAATGATAGTAAGTAGTGAAATAAAAGAAAAAGGAATTCACTTTCCAATCACTTTTTTTTCCGTAAGGTGATTTCCTCCAACACGCTAAAGATACGTGTTTTCGTCACTGAGAGATAAAAGCCACGAGCGGAAACAGGATCACTGACTAAGTAAAAAAAAAAAGAAGAAGAAAAGAAGGTGTATCCGTTCGTCACACACACACGCGCTCGCGCTGACGACAAAAAGTCTCAAAGAAAGAGTAGAGCAAAAGAAGAGGGGGACAAAAAGGTTAAAGGATAAAAAAAAAAGAAAAAAAAAATAGAAGAAGAAGGAAAAGAAGAAAGAGAAAGGAAGAAGAACTCACCTCTGCGGGTACGCCACTACTACCGCTGGCTGGCTTGTCGGCCTGCGGCGACGATTTTCGCGCGCGTCGCCACTTCCGCCGTGTCAGAGCTGCTGTCGCTGCAGCCGAGCAGCTAACCTCCTCCGCAGCCTGCCTCCAGCATCACCTGCAACATACAAAGCGGATATTACTTTTTTAACGATCTCTCCAGCAGCGACGACATCACGACCAAGCAGCCAGCTGCAGCTTGCCATGTGTATTATAATGCTATGTCGTTTCCTCTCCGCTATTATATACAACGGCACTGTTTTACGTTCATTTTTTTCTCTCTCCCGTAATCAGCTCATTTCTGTGCACGCTAAAAAAATCCTTTTGTTTTATGCAATAAACCAGAATGTATTGTAACGTAAGAAGATTTCTCGACAACATGAGAGAAAGAGGTTGTCTAGCTGCACGAATGAAAACCCAACAGGCAGAATAAAGCCGCGAAGAGCAGTTTGCTTCTGAAATATTTAGAGAGACGCGCGCGCGCGAGCACGCCAGCTTTGAAACCTTACTTCAGTTAGCTTTTCGCGAAAATTTGTCTGTTATTTGTTTGTCTGTTCGAGAGTCCTTCCCTCTGCCTCTCTGTCTCGTCGTTGCGAAGCCAGCTTAAGTCTTTATCTCTGTGAGAGCTTTTCCAGCGTGACTTTAAACGACAAGCGCGTAAGCGTGAAACGCTCAGCGGGATTTTATGAAATCACTAAAACTTTGAAGACTCTCCGGCGAGTTTTCTAACGAAATTCGTTTTATACCTTTCGCCAAGTTTTTTAATCAAATCTTTTTATAAGCCCCTCTCGCTCTCGGAGCTTCCTTTCTTTTTTCCTCTCTCTCTCTCTATCTCCGTCTAATTCTTATCGAGAGCTCGCGCGAGTAGTAGAAATCAAGTTCGACCGGACACCTCGTGGCGTTTGAGGATTAATTGAGCCTGTCAAGCACAATAATTATCTTGGGAACGAGTGTATACGGCTGCACACCCACACACACACAGAGCAAGCAAGCACGTCAAGGCGTGAATGAGAAATCGAAATCCGTTAAGCCGATTATATATAGTAGGGGAGAGCAAAGCTCGTCGGACCAGTAGTATATAGTTCCAACAGGCTCATCTACTCTCTGCCAGCGTTGGCAAGGCGAAGGAATTAGCGTCTTGACTCGAGTCAATCGAGGAACGCGGACGCATCGACGTTCGACGACGACGCAGTGTTTGCGCAGTGTCATCAAGCGTGTCTTGGCCGTTGGTTGGCGAGCCGCGTTCTCCAGCAAAGCAAACGGACGGATGATAGAGAGAGACAGCAGCCAATTCCGTCGAGGCGTCCAACTGTTTGAACAAACGTTGCAATCGCAAGCTTACTTCACAAGCTCATTCCTTCCGTTTGCTCAATCTAACGTGTTTTGCTTTGTTACACTCTGATTACTCAATATATATTGTATTTATCACGCTCGACCGTTCTCTCCAAATATACCCAATGAAGCGTAAAGCTCGATCGACGCGTTCGTTTCATGTTTTTTTCAAATGAATTGCAACGAGCAAAAATATATAAAAACCGTCGAAACATTCCTTTTTTTCCAGTTGAAACATGAAGTGTACTTATTCAAAAAATATCGAGAGAATTCCGACACAATATAATATGCCGGCCACTCGTGATGACTTTATCGAGGCAACGATTTGAATTGACGCTTTTCAGTGTATTTCCCCGATTAATATTATATACAGTATGAGCGCGGTCTCGCGTAAATTCCACATTTACGTATACATACGCCGAGGAAATTCATCAGCCACTTGAACATGAAAACGATTAAAACGTACACATAACGGTTCGTATGGATTGCGCGTTTGAATGTGTGTGTGTGTGTGTGTGTGTGTGTGTGTGTGTGTGTGTGTGTGTGTGTGTGTGTGTGTGTGTATAGGTGTGCAGGCGGATATCGATTGGTCGGTCGGTAGGAGAGTCGAGAGCGAGGCCATTTAATTCGCGAGGGCGTGTTAGTTGGATGCTCACCGGGGAGCCGCGACGTCATCCGTCATAACAGGACTCGTGTCCGGTGCTTATTAGCCTGGCCCACGGGGGATCAAGCTCCTCTCTCTCTCTCTCTCTACCTCACTCAATTGTCCAACGTTACGCCTATATATACATACCCAACTGTCTCGCTTTCCTCCTGCCTACCTGTTTACTTTCATTATTGTCTCTATCTGCCGTGTTTTTGCAACGCTGCCTGCCTGCCTGCCTGATCTGCGGGGACTCGTATTTTCAACTGCGCCTTCATTTGCCTCGCTTGTCGCATTTTATTCGCCGAGGGAGACGCGCCTATACGTATATATACGCACACACACACGATATTCAATTAATTATCGCGCGTGCATTTAGCGCTCGCAGTTCATTTCCGTTTCAATTTTGCGACATTTAATTTTGTACGCGCTAAATCCTCAATTATCAACACTTTCATCGTTCGGCAGTTCATCAATCTTGCTTCTTCGTTATTAATTTGTTTCAGCGCGATCAGTGAAAACAATTTTTTTTATTGGCACTAAATTTACCATCAAACAAATTCACTGCTACGGCGAATATGAAGCAGTGTTTCAGCAAAATTATGACTTTAGCCGCGAATTGTCACGGACGCCCGCAGCAGTACGGCAGCAGCGTTATACAGGTCGTTCAAACGAAATTGGACAATCGAGAGCGCTAATTGAATGGGCGTAAGGGCGCTTGTGCGTAAATAATTTTGCAGCATATAGCAGCGTGGGGTAAAACTATACGCGCTCAGTTGCGGAGAGGAAGAGGGAAGGGGGAAGGGATAGCGCCCGTATCGGCGTGAAGCCTCGGGTGTGTTCTGGCAATTTTCAAAAATCATATAAAACAGAGGCCCGACAAGCCAACAAAGATGGATGTACACACACGCTGGCTGTAGAAATTACAGCCCAACTAATTGGCTTCCGTGTCGCTCGCGCACTAACACACGCGTGTGTCACACCTCGTCCTCGTCTCACCTCTCCCTCTCTCTTTCCCTCTCTCGTTATTAATCTACCGCGCCGCAACGATGCATGCTAGATTACGCGTCGAATATTCGGATATTTCGACGAGTTTTTTTTTTTATTTTTATCGTCTTTCTTTTTTTACCCGCATTTCATACGCGAGCCTCAAATCAATCGCCTTCGACGCTGTTTTATTTGTCTTTCTTTTCGTTTTTTTTCGTCTCGCCCGTTCGCAATTTTCGCGCGAACATGCCTGCATCGCTCGGCGAATAAACCGCCGAGGCATTCAATGAGCGGCTCCGGCTGTTCGTTGCCGCTTATACGAACACGCGTCTATGAATAGATTCTTTTCCTTCTTTTTTTTGTTCGTTCATCCTGCCGAGCGAGTATGAAAGAGTAATGGAGGGAGAACGGCAGAGGAAAATGTGGAAATTGATGAGTCTAGGAATGAATAGAGAGTTTTCGAGCGTGAAAGAGCCAGAAAATATGCGCTGGCTGGACGAGGTGTTAGGTATCTACTCTCCTCCTATAGGTGCAGCTGTCGTTTTCAATGGCTCGCGTGGCACTTGCCACCTATCGAACAATACATTCAAAATCTAGTTTTAATTCGAAGAATATTCGATTTCGAAAATAACGATTTTAATAAGTTTTTTTCATTATTTATGCATGAGTGGAAGTTGAGCGGTAAAGCATAATATTACTACGAAATTAAAAAATAACTAGCAGAAAATGACTTTTAATGTTCAAGCAAGCGGAAGGAAAAGTGAGTGTTCGACTAACGAAGAGAAATGAAAAACTTGAGGGCAAAGCCATCGATATTTTCGTTCGTCCGATGAAGCGTAACGTCTAGAGTTCGACATCGTTGGGGAGCTCGAGTTTATTACTTGCACAAGGGTGCAGTTTAAATTACCGAAAGTTTGCAGCCAATTTCGTTCGTCGTTGCATACCATGTTTCCCAGCGCGCCCTTTGCCAATTATTCGATATCCCTTGGTGTGGCTTGCAAAATTATCCGCTACGCGACGAGATGAGGAAGAGAGAGGGAGAAAGATATCTGCTCGAACACTCGTTTGAAAAACTCTCGCTTGGTCACACGCAAGTGAGAGAAAGAGATGTTGAAATATGCGCTATGAAAATTTATGCGAATAAAAAAAAAGAAGAAGAAAAAAAGAGAAGAAAGAGAGGTATGAATGGAAAGAGAGAAAGAGAGCGGAGGGCGTAGACGACAAATCGAGGTAGATGCAGCAGCCTAGAGGAGGCAAAGCGAGCACGGCACTCGGAGAGGGAAACCGCAGAAATCACTATGCAAAGCTGTGGAGCCGCGTTTTTCCCTGCTTTCGGGCTTGCACATCACATCTGTATGCAACAGCGCGGAGGGCTTCGGCTCTCGCGGATCGAGCTCCGACACAAAGAGCGGCTTCGAATCGCTTTCGCCCCGCCGCGGAAGCCCAAGGCAAAGCACAATCCTTTTTTCACTGCTATACGCTTTTTCACTCTCTCTCTCTCTCTCTCTTTTAGTGTATAACAGCTGACAACAACCTATTGATCGAGCCAGATCAATCAGAAAAAAAAGAAATATAAATAACAGCTCGCGGGCTAAGAGAATTTCGATGTTTTCCGTGCTGAGCCTGCAAATCGCGATTGCAACCACTTCGTTACATTGTAATCCGACTGGCTTGCATTCGAATGAGTTCGTTATTTGCGCGGTATATACGTGCCGAATTCGTTCGAACAAAATTCGAAAATGGGATATACGACTAGATTGTAAAGAACGATGTGAAAGCGAGAAAAAGAGAAAGCTCCCAAAAGAAGACGAAGATAAGTGAGGGTCGTCTCTTCTCTGGAAAGATACGAGAGAGAGGGAGACAGAGAGAGAGAGAGAGAGAGAGAGAGAGAGAGAGAGAGAGAGAGAGAGAGAGAGCGCGCATTCATAGCTACACGGAGCGGTTCTTGCTATTTCAAGTCGTGTGTACTAGCAGCTGCCCGAGGTCAGAGACGTCATCCCTCGACTACGCGGTATGAAAAGATGACTTTGCTCGAAGGCCAGAGGTCAGGGCGAGTCCTGAATCATGATCTTACTGGAGAAGCGAAAAGAAAAAAAAAGAACCTTAGCGACGACGATGAACGCCCTTTCGGACGAAACTCATTTTGCCACGCCGAATAGAAAGTTTTTTTTTCAATGGCTTTTCGCCGCCTTAGTCGCGCACTGCTAAACCTGAATTTTTCATCGGTGAATGGGCTGCTTTGAAGCTCTCTCTCTCTCTTCGACCTTTTGCTCGCGAGCTTCATCCTTGCGCTATAGTTGGGAAAGCATTCTTCAAGGACCTCTATGCAAGTTTTCTTCTGCGATAGAGTCGCTGAATCTAGATATAAATATGAAAGCCTCTTCAAACTCCGCGCAGAAAAGCTTCCAAGCTTCAATAAATATTTTCTCTTCCTTTTTCTCATACCCATGAGAAAACAACAATGGAGTACGATGATCATTTTCAGAATATATTGCAAAACAAATAAGCTACGGGAAAGCAGCTTCGAAATTAATTTTACCTCGGACAAAGTGTACATTTTAATTTTGAATTCCATATTCGAGCGAAGCAACGAAAATCAAATTCATCCCGATTTAAAGGCTTTTTCAGGTAACTTTGGCGCAATAGTATATAACCTTTGCAATTCCTTTCAAAAGGCCGTTTATTAAAACGGGAAATTTCAAGTCGAGCAAGCAGATATATTAAAGTATCCGTTTCGCTAGATTCAAAATAATACCGGCACAGAGGTCAAAGAAAATAACGCCATGGAATTTTTCATTTTACTAGCGCTTTCCAAGCGCGCTTCGCGCGCTTTTTTCTGCTTTTTTGTAAACGATTGATTAAATCAATTGTCTATACCGCTTAAGTACTTTAAAACGTTTGGAAGCGATTAGTAAAATTCTATCACATGGCATACATAAAATAATTCTATAATTTATAATATTCTGCAACAATTAATAATTTTATGTAATTGCCATTTATTCAAATGCCATTTGCCATCTCAAAAAGATCGATGAAGTTTTTGCAACTCACATCAAAGTTATGTTTCAAAAATATCCAATGTTTCAAAAACATAAATGCAGTAAAATTAGTAAAACCAATATTGTTTTCGATAATATTTGTGTTTTCTAATTTATTATAATTGTTTTTAAATATTATAACCTCATACACAACCTAATCTACGCCAGTTCTTCTTAAACAACAGTTCCAAAATCTACATATTTGTACTTGCTATTTTTCCTTTCATATGTATTGTAAATCAAGTGACTTATTTTCATTCTTAATTTGTCTTGGAGATAATAAAAAAACATGTTATTTTAATAAAAAAATTAACATTCTGCTTAAATCTAAAAATGTTTCAAAATATGTAGATTTGAATTTTCGCGCCATTTCGTACCTCAACCAATCACAACGCTGGATGTCGGCGACTCATCATTTTTTAAGATAGGAATAGAATTCCACGTAGCAATGTGATTATGAGCTTCATGCCTTTCTTTCGTGTGTAAAGTATTGATCAACAACAGCACACAGAAAGGGGTTCTTTGTAAAACACGAACATTGAGAACCAATCCGTAGATTTTAAATCTACGTTGTTACAGCTTCGATATCAATTCTGCGACGATCCCGTAATTTATATTTCTCGCGCGGAACAGCGACACCAATTTATCGCGCTTTTGTGCACGAGATAAATCCGTCGTATTTAGCGTGTGCACTCTTCTGCGTTTCGTTACGGACGAAACCCCGAAGCAGATCGATATCGAGAGCTTTTGATTGAGCTCCACGGGAAAGGGATTCCAGTGGAAGCTTTCTCTGAGTCCAGCTGGCTTTCGTAGTTTTATTCTGTTTGTGGTTTGTTGCTTCGCGCCAGCGCATTCAGAAACACCTACCAGCCTCTACGATAGTCCGTTTGAGCCATATCCGAAAATCCGAATGATATTGCAATTGCTAAAGCTGAAGCTACGATATATAATAACCAAGAATTTTATCTTCGAAAAATCATGATTGCCAATTTTCGAAGGCCCATATACTCGTCGAAGCGCGAGATGAAACTTGGCAATTATCGATAGTCGATGGTGTGTAAGCTTTTGTGTAATGAATGGATTTTGTGTAATGTAATGAAAGTTATCCTGCTAATTAAAGCGAAACTTCGGGGAGGCTAGCTTATATAACGTTCGCGGAAGAAAAGATCAAAGATAATCGCGAAGCTTGGTAATATCAACAGCGTTGAAACTCATCTCCGTGAAATCAAAGTTATCGAAGCCCGAAGAAGATGGGAGTACGACACGGACAACTTAAGCATTCGCAAATATTTGAAGTTGCGCGCTTCCACGATAAATTTTCTCATTGTCGAAATTGTCGGGATTTACATAAAGTTATACAACGCGAATGCGGAGGAGAGAGTAACGCGATGCACTTTCCATTATACATATTTCTCGAGCGCGAGTTGGCATTTAAACTCGAGGGCAACGCGAGATATAGTAAGGGAGAGGATGCAGCCGCCGAGAGAGCAGCTTTCAGCGAACATTACTCCTAGGTCCTCGCGGCTAATGCTCGTGTAAATTGGCGATAACGATCGCTAACGATATAATTGACTCGCAGGGACAAACCAACGCGCGACGAAAGTTCCGGCCAAGCGGAACGCGACGATAGCATCTCTCCCTCTCGCTCTCGATGATCTATGAATCGAGTTCTGCCCGCCCAGCCGCAATTTCGTTTCTCATTGTGCACGGACCCCAATAGCTGTCTAAGCAAGGACATTTGCTTTTTCGCCTTATCGCCCACGCTAACGATGATAGACCTTGTTTATCTCGGGGTACGAAGATGCAATCACAACTGATTAACAAGGTCAAAATATTCACAATTGAGTTTATTTTAGATAACGTCGAGTGAATATCCGGTAATTAATTAGTCGAAAACACGGCTTCTCGTCTAATTAAAACGAGAGGAAAGAAGAAAAATGACAATTGGAGCCCGCGGGTATGGAAGAAGCCCGCTAAAGAAAGTCAAGTAATCGTCCGCATTCCGCAAAGTAATTAATCTGTCACAACGAGAGAGAGAGAGAGGAGCCCGCGCAAACATTTGAGAAGTGTCCATCCAATCTCTCTGTGTCAACGAGCGGAAGCTCAACTTAATTATCTCGATTAATAAAGCAGTCGAGAGCGCCACTCGACTTATCAGTGGAACAGAAAGAAAAAAGTCGAAAAGAGTTGAGGTCTGCAGGTGCGCTTGCGCGTTGCCGAAATTCTCGAGGATATATATACATGTATTCCTTGGCCGAAGCCAACTTCGGCGCGAGAGCTTGATCCGGACGGCGGCGGCGGCAGCTGCGCGTCGCCTCGGGGAATACATCCCAGCTCGTAATTTCTCGGTTGCGTTCGCTTCTAATGCGCCACGCAGACCCCCCCTCGGGAACGGAGAAATGAGAGGCGGCGCAGCTACATCCCGGTAATAACTTTTACGCGCGGTGAGACTTTTTTGCCCCCCCCCCCCCAAAAAAAAAAGAAGAAGAAGAAGAAGAGGCAAGGAAAATAAATAAATAAAACGGCACAGGAGTGAGCTAGGCGTATGTATATACACGGTAGCGCAAACAAATGCGACGAATTTGCGGGTGGTGCATGCAGCGCCGGGGAAAAAGACGAAAGTTCTGTGACGAAGTGCGGCGGCGCGCTGTGTAATTAGAATTTCGCCGAAAAGCCGAGCTGCGCCTGCACGACGACGGCCGCCAGGGTGTTGACCCATTCTTTTTGAAAAACTTGCACCGCAACGAGGCACATACGCGCGCAACACCACACCCGTGTCTTTTAAACCAGAATTTTTAATTTGTTTCGCCCGAACATAATAGGCGAGACATGCAATTACATCTCGTTGCGCGACGTGCAAATACTTTTGCATTGTGATTAAACGATAAAACGAATTCTGTATAAGTAATGATGAAAGCAACGATTTTACGAGTTCAGTCGAATTTCTGTCTTAGTTTGTTCAATTTATATGTAATTGTTGTATTACTGTTGTTTTGTTTAATAAATAGCCTGATGAGGTCAGTGAATTTACCGACGAAGCGTCGTAAATTAAAAACTTGAGTATTTACTATTGCAAGAGGATCGCTTTTATAGAACAACACATAAAAAAGCTCCGTCCATCTCCAGAACCATAAATTTTTCAAATTCTAATTAATAATTCATGGAAAACTGTTATTGAAAAAAAAAATAAGCACGGATTTATTTAAGGTACTCTCAATGTTGGCCAAGGACAGGCGCGAACATTAAAAATTTCGTTAAAGTCGAATGAAGCAGCAGCAGCAGCAGCAATAACTTCGGCGCTGCAGTGGCGAGGAGAGAAGAGGGCACATCCGCAGTAGTACGTCAAGCCGCGGCACGGACGTAAAAAGAAGCTCTGCATATCCGGGCCATTTCAAAGATCTTTCGCGCTTTTACATTCTGGCGCGGTGTGCTGAGAGAGAGAGGGAGTAAGCGAGCTTGCAGCAAGTTTCTTAAGTAAGATGAAGAGACTGCTCGCTTTCTCGAAAATTTTGTTCGCTCTTCATCGCCAGCGACTTTATTCTCTCGATGAATTTTCCTTAAAAAAAGAGCTATTTCTTGATATCCTCGCTCTTGAGTGCGCGCACGAGATACGAGATATCGAAAGTTTCGTATCGCAAACAGTAGGTGCACTGCTTGCCTCGAGTGCGATGGAAAGCACTTGTGCGCGCTATGCTAAATCGATATTCAAAGAGCTGCGATTTGTAAAGTTGAGCGCAAGAGACTGAGCGATTTGTCCGATAGAGAATGCAGCGTACAAAGCAGATGAAAATTGAGTCAAACAAGCGTGCGCGCGGCATACTTGGCGGGCGCCGAACTATCTCTCGCTCTCTCCGCCGAGCAAAAGCGAAACTATGGCACAATTGGAAGTTGGCGCAACTTGCGACAGTTCAGTCTGACAAAGGTAGGTTGGATTTTCCGCGCGGTTTTGTCAAGCTGAAGAAAGGGACGCAGCGAATGAGCCAGCACACACATACACACACACACACACACACACACACACACACACACACACACACACACACACACAGTCCGAAACAGCACAAGCGAGCGAGTTAAACGCGCAGAGTTGACTGAGCGGAAATTCTACAAATTCCAAGGACCTTCGAACTCGCGCGGCGCTTTCCCGCCAACTATGGCAAATCTGACTTTTACGCTTTCACGCACAAAGCACGCACTTGTGCAGTTTCATGCCTACTATACATGCGCTTTGATCTTTCGAGCGCGACTTACTCACTAATTGAAATTGTAGCAGTGTTATTTTTAACTTTTTAACGTCTCGCGGCCTCTCTGTTTCGCTTGAAAACGGTTTCGCTTTATTCACGAATTCAAGATGAAAATTAAAAAAATAATACAAACTTGTCTGACCGTATCCACGGCTCGACTACTGACTGCGGTACACACTTTTTTCGTATAATAATCCGAGAGAATAGTACGTGAGAAATTGTACAATCAATAATTCATGAAACCCGATGAAATGCAGATGACAGGGGGGAAAAACAGATTGGAACAGAGTTTGTTCTCACGGTGAACGGCGACGTCGGAATAAAAGTAAAAATGCAAGCGCGTGACGAATGGAAAAATAGAAGCAAGTGGAAAAAAGCGATAAGCAAAGCTAAAAAAAATATATAGCCCAGAGCGATGAGTCAATAAGGATCGACGATAAAGTTAAAGGGGGAGGGGGGGACGAAAGAGAATTGGCGCATAATGAAAAAGCGAGAGAGAGAGAGAGAGAGAGAGAGAGAGAGAAAAGGAAAAAAAAGTGGCGGATCGAGCAGCAAATAAACGACGATGAGGCAGCAGCAGCAGCAGTAGCAGGGCGCAGTGCTTTCGCCGGCAACACATGCTCTGACAATGCCTCTGTTTTATCGCGCTTGTTTACACGCCAGGCTTGCCTCTGTCTCTCACTCACTCTGTCTGTCGCGCTATTTTCTCCAATGTTGCCGTAAGCGCTGGATGACCCGGTTGGGGGGACGAGCAAAAGCGCGCGAGAAAAAAAAATATATATACACACATACACACACACGCTCGAGCACGAATCCTGACGCAAGCAAGATATTGCGTCACGCGCGCCACCCGCCGATTAGTTTGGCTTTCTAGAGATCGCCTGCCTGTCAGCGCTATAATTCTTTCTACGCAACTTTTGCAAAACTGTATAAGCTCGGCCGGGATTTCAACTTTCTGCCTACATTTCTCTTCCCTCTCGCCAACTTTTCCAATGAGATTAATCAAGCCTCCCTGATTTTCAATAAACTTTTTTCCAAGATTCCAGCGTTAATTCTCCTTTGACAATTTTCTTTCTTTATCCAACAAATAAATTATTTATTGCGTCGTTAGCGCAGCGCTCGATAATGTCGCCGATAGTGTTTTTAATTTTATCTATAAAGTTGGTGCACGCTTTATCGAGCATTAAACGTCCCTGTCAGCAGCAGCAGCTGTATTATACGAAGTATCGAAGATTTATTTCCGCGCAGTGAGCGAGCACTGCTTACGTTCATTTTTATATCGGTACAGATAAGCTTCATAGGACGACATTCTCGGGATTCATGGCAGAACTTGCCCTCTTTCCTTCCCTCAACTTCCACAGATCTGTCAAGATAAGACGAGCCAGATAAGTCAGAGTAGCGCTCGAGTAAGAGTGCAGAAAAGCCGACGGCTGGAAAAGGGGTATACATCGGGATATATATCACACAAAGTCAGAGCTCTAGCAGTTGCAGCTCTTTCGCGCACCACGACGACGACGACGACGCGGCGGACAATCGAAACCGAGGCAAAGTGCACTTAGCCGTCTCACTCGTCCGAGAATCGAGTGTACAAGCTTTCTCTTTCTCCTCGTATTTTCGTGTTTTCGGCCGCACGTATAGCAAATAGCACAGGCTTACGACTCTAGGACTACTCGCACTGGCTTCATTGTACGAGATGATTTCCGCATCTAAACAGCACCCTAGCTAAGCCGAGCTCGACACACACAGGCCCAATCGATTTTTTTTTCCTTTTCCCACCCCGCCGACACTCGCTAACTCTTTCTCCGACTTCTGTTTGTTTGCCCTTGCTTATCGCTCAGCTCGATCCGTGCAGCGGGTACAAGCCGTTACCTCTGTCACGCGAAAAATCTACGAGGCTTTGTAGCTGTATTCCAGCATAACGTTTGGAAATTACTATGCTATGTCGAAGTGTGCACGCGCGTATGTACTTATCGATCGAAACAAGAAAATACATAACATCGCCGTAATTTTTTTTTGTTTCTTTGTTACTCGTCACGTATAAAAGCCATGCTTGCACACTGAATGGTTTATCGAATGCAGATGTACATAAAGGATGCTACACTACTCGAGTATTCTCTGTAAAGCGCATGGAGCTCGAGCGAGTGTAGGGGAATTAAAAATGTAAGGAGCCACAGCGGCGGAGCAACGAGTGGCGTATATTTGGCGTAAAATTTGCGAGCTAGCGGGCCGCCGCGGGTGCAGCATCGATTTTCGCTCGGTAGAGTAAATATTTTTGTGCTTCCTCTACTGTGCCTGGCCAACTTAAACTCAGGGCAGCGCGGCTCGTGCATTTACATTGCAAAAGGGGACTGGGTTATATATCTGCACATGTGTGTGTGTCTCCGTCTCTCGTATTCGTGAGATTTATTAAAAAGCAGCTCGCTCTCGAGCACTGTGTATACGCATCTTTGTAATAATTTCTCATATTTTGGTGTATATATATATATATGTGTGTGTGTGTGTGTGTGTGTGTGTGTGTGTGTGTGTGTGTGTGTGTGTGTATCCGCTGCAAGTAAATTTCAGTACAGTCGGTGATGCATTGAAATAATTCTATCGATGAAAGGTGAATATTTCGGGTGACGAGAAGCCGCAGCAAAGCAAAACACGAGTAATAATCATCCGACGTACACGCGAACAAAAAGGGAGGGATATGACAGACAGCAGCAGCAGAGGCAGGCGAGTTGGATCAAAGGTCGGAAGCCTTGAAAAAGCAGGCAAGTTGTGTCGTGACAGCGCGGCGGCGCGAAACTCTAGGGTTCGCGCATCGAATATGCATGCACAGCCGAGGATGCCCCACAACAGTCAGTTCGTCTTTGCCGTCTATATCGGACCTTTTAATAGTCGGCTGCTGCTACTGCTGCTAGGGGAGACTAGAATTTCCGGGACACAAGGTATATAGTTACTCCGCTGCGTGCACGTAGAAGAGAGAAATGCAGGGCGCAAATGCAGGCAGGCAACACAGCTGCACGACACTGCGCGAACTTTCTATTTGCGCGAGACGTATATAGCTGCCCAAAGCAGCCGGCGCATAAACGTAAACTTACTTAGTCGTGAGCATAATAACTTGCCAGCTCTCTCTCTCTCTCTCTCCCGCTCTGCGAATTCCAGTTTTCGCGAGCGCCCAGAGAAACTGTCCTTTAAATTTCATTTCAAGCGATTATTAAGCTCGAATTAGGAGCACGATGGACCTATAGAGACTATCCAAATTCATACGTTGGGTCAGTGGCAAATTTTCACGGGCATACGCTACTACTCTGCGAGCATTGCGCACTGTCTGCTCTAAAGGAGCTTTGCAAAATTTCTCTCGGTCGACATAACGACATAAAACCTCGTAGATTTGCATATTCCATTGGCAGAGCAATTTTCAATTTTCGCACTACCTACTCTACTAACTCTTTCATAACTTCACATTGATTGCCTTTCAATCTAATACTTTTTGCTTTTACTGCGACTGAAAAATGTATGCTCAATCAGGGTAGTTCTCGCCAATTGCAATTACACCCCATTCCCGTATGTACATACTTTAGTGCACTCGGAAAAAAATGAAAGAATGTGCCGAGCGAGTGTATGCGGGACAAAGTGAATGCCATTACGGAGGGGAAAAAAATATCCTCGGCATTTTTGCGTTTTGCTCGTTATATCGCAGACTGGAATTTTTTTTTTTTCGCTAACGAGAACAACCGAGGTGAGCACTTATTTTTCAAAATCCACACAAAAAAGAACCAACTCGTTAAATTCTCTCGCAAACGTATAATGAGTTTACGTAGGTAGCTTTACGCAAGAGTTCAGAAGTTTTTGCGAACGCAGGAACAGTTATTTTTTTAATTACTTCGTAGCTATAGCATTCGAAATACATCTTATATGTATCCACAAGTTAGTTTGAAGGGGAGTACAATGCATTTGACATTTGGGCTATTATTTGTCGGTTATGCGAGAAAGGAAAACGAAGACTGACAACTCGGACAAGATTGATCGCGCGATCAACATATTTGTAGCGCGAGAGATGTAGAAAACAAATGCTATAGCAGAAGTAGATTGATGGGAAACGTAGCCAATAGCAGCGTGGAGTATAATAAAATTGATAAAGAAAAACATGAGGTAGAATAATGCATGGATCGACGGCGGCGAAGGGAGCAGTATAGGCGGTACACTCGAGTGAGTAACAAACGGCAACGACGAAGGTGTGGTGCGCGCGGGGGGAGGGTGAGAAAGGGGCAAGAGTGCGAGAGAGCGAGCTGGCCTATTATTCGTAGCTGCAGGCTTCGAGTTTTGAGTGCACTCGAGAGAAGGCAGGCAGGCACTGCTCTCGTGCGCGAGACGCGATAAGCCCTCTCTCTCTCTCTCACTGTCTCTCGAGCGAATGCAAAATTGATACGATCGCTCGCGCGGAGTCGACGGCGGCGCTGCCGCATCGCTTAGCCGAATTATTCAGAGGACCGCGCGAAGAATCACATCTGCAGCGGCGCCGCCCGCGCGACAATCTAGCCGAAAACCGCGACGTATCGACGTTCATTGGAAACGTCGAGAGGCCAAACTTTCCGCAGCGACCTCGACACTGAACGACACGGTCTGCGATAATCAAATGAGGCAACTTTGAGCTTTCACTGCAGAGACTCATCGCCAAAGTTCGTATAAGGAGAAAAGACTGTCCAGAGTTAATGATGAGACTAGATGGGGTAGGTGATCTTGCTGAATTTGGCGAGCTTGAAGGATGCCACTGCGTCGACTGACCAATGGCTTGAGGAGATTTCCCAAATCCCGATAATCCGTTTAACGCCGCGGCGGCCCGTCGAAATCTGTGACGGCTGCACGTATGAACTAATCGTTCGCCTAGCTCGCCTAGCCTCGCTCCCGAATGACAAATCTGTTTACCCCGGCGCAATATTTGCCGGAGCCACGGCTATTTGTCAGTGTCAGACGCGTCCGCAAAATCCATGCCCTTTAAGAAGCCCTACGCTCCCTTCCCTTTTGTGCGCGTTCCTACACCTATACATGTATACGTATACGTCTCTCGTTTCTCTCGCGGTATGCCTTCCGGCCGCCGCGCGCGTGCTAGGTATACGCGTTCGCCTGACACCGCTGGATTATTAAACGTCCGACGCCAGCTTTTCCAAGCATGTACTCACACTTCGTGACTGGACTCGACTGAAACTTCCGTTTTCGAGGCGTGATTATCACGTTCTTTCTTTTTTTTTGTTGATCTCGCGTAATCGTTTAACTTTACCTACACCGCTTTCTCAAATCTCGTAATATACACCGATGAAACCTCGAGATTCAATTGTTTTTAATCTGCCAACGAACAACAATCATCAGCAATTTGCTCTATAGTTGCGTGCATAAAACTATACTTCGAAGTATCGAGATCACGATAATAAACGCTGTTTATGTGCAAAGAGATAAATTTTATTTCCTCGGTCCAGGGTAATGGCAAGTCGCTAATTTTAGCTGAGAGCACATGAAAGAAAAAGAAAAATAAAAGTTCGGCAGTTGATTGGCCATGAAAAACGAAAGAGAAAGAGAGCGCGTTCGCTTACACGAGGAAGTCGAAGCAGAGCGGAGTGAAACATCGTCGTGGCAGGATATCGTAATACAAATTTATTCGGCTTTAATAATTCCGCGCGCGGGCATTATTTATCGAGCGTATAGAAGTGAAGAGGAGGGCATTATCGCGTGGCGGGGCACGAGCTGATAAATCGTTTGTCGATAAAAGGCGTCTCGGCTTATCGAGCGGCGCGGCGGCGCGGCGCGATGTTAGCGCCGAGGCATCGCGTGACAAATTCAACCGGCCAATTGGCTGATTTTCGCGCTCACGTTGGGGGAGAGGCAGGCGGCCCCTTCGAGAATATCTACCTCGCGCACACCATTAACGCCCGCGCGTCACGACAGCCAACCATCCGACCTTGCCGTTAAACACTTTTAATCGACGATCGCGGCTCAAGCTACCTATTACAAGTGCATCTACCTGATACCAACTTCTCGTGTTTTTTTTTTCCGCGCGAGAAAAGAAGGGATCGATTAACTTGCAACGATTTTAATAGGTTTTGACGCTTGGAATAAATTGCCACTCTGATGGTGATTTATTCGACAGTATAAGGAGCATGAGTATCATCGAGAAAAAGTAAAATGTGGCAAACGTAGTCTGCATCGCACTAAAAGATGAAAAAGTTGGAAGGAGGTCGCGCGTGACCTTCGAGCAATGCAGTCATCACCGCGAGAGCAAGCCGCAGGATTGGCACGGCTTTTTGCTTTTCTAACGAGCAAACAGCAGCATCGGCACGGCACAGCTCAGCACAGCACAGCGCGCGTCCGACCAAGGACGGACTCGTTTCACTTGCGCATACCTAACGCGATGGATCCTCTCCAACTTTCTTTTTTCTGCGGAATACCTCTTCTCCTCTGAGATATGTCAAGATGATCTTTCAAAGCCTACGTACCAAAGTCGTTTACTTTTAGTTTGCTTTAGTTTTCTCCGATGATTTTTTTAATAAAAACTGCTATCGGAAATTGCTCGTTGTGTTTTTTCAACAAATATTTGCTGAATAAACTAGTTCATATTCGTAGCGGAAAAATCAATTAAAAATGAATTTAAAAGTTAGATTGCAATCTGCGTGCGCGGCCTCCATATGCTGTTTCCCCTCGATATATACGAGAAAATATTTATTTCGACGTGCTTGATGAAATTTGCAAAAAAAAAAAGATATATATATATATATACCATAAAAATCAATAGCTCTGAATCGAGCATCGAGAGAAAAAAAAAGAGGACAAACGTTTTATTTTGACAATTAAAACGTAGCTAGCGCGAGCAACCAAACGAAACTCGATTCGACAGATAAACAGGAAAACTGATACAGTGAGTGCGTGCAACTGTGCGCAGAGAGAGAGAGAGAGAGAGAGAGAGAGAGAGAGAGAGAGAGTGCGAAGCCGGAATTAAAGCGAAATGGAAACTCGATCAGCAGCAACGGTGGTGGTAGTAGTAGTAGTCGTAGAAGTAGCAGCAGCGATAGCAACGTATGCCCTAGTAATAACGCGAGCGGTAAAAAAAGCGGTCAAACATCGCATAGCAGCAGCAGCAGCCAGAGAAAAACCTCAAAGGCCATTTGTCAGGCAGCCGTGACTACTCTCGTAAATTCGGAAACGCGAAGCGCGCGACTCGTCACACTAAAATCGGAGGGGGCACATCTGCGCCCCGATGAAATTTCGAGCGCGTGTAAAATAGAGAAGTGATCATCATAAAGAACGCCCGTTATCCGCGCGCCCGCGCGCGAGAGCAAGTGCTATCATGCAGCTGACACTAGCGACCGAACCGAACAATACGATACCTTTTTTTTTTTTTTGCTCCACCGTTATTTCTTTTTCGTTCAAGCCATCTTTCGCTCTTTATTCTCAGAGCCCATCACTAACGACGCTTTTTTCTGCTCTGACGATTGCTTACTCTCCACTGACATTTTCATTCCGCGACGAAATTGTACATTTAAAGCTTAAATCGCGCAATAGTGAAAGGCTTAAGCTCTGAAAACAATAAATGGCAGAAGCGAGCAACACGGCAAAGAAGGAAATATTGAAAGAGAAGCCAAGCGAAACAATGAGAGAAAGAGAGAGAGAGAGAGGCCGTTCCATCTTAATTATTTGTGAGCGCTTGAGCCGCGAGTGGAATCTCTCTGTGTCTGTGTATCTGACAGCGCGTGCACTGCTCGCTCAATTATCTTGACCGGCGCGAGTCGGAGCGAACGTGCGCGCGCACGCGCACCCCTCGGCTCCTCTAATTGGGCACGAGCCTCGGTGAAAAATGTATGACTTTCCTGATGATTTACCCTGTTTCTTCAGACTTTGGTGCGACCTAACCGAAGCTCTCCCTTCCTCTCCCACCTCGCCGACAGGCAAACCTAATGAGCATGTTTTATTTGTCTAACAAGTGCCGCTACACGCCTATTTTTCCCCTACAAATAAGTTTCCCTTTTTTCAATCTGCGAAAGTTGATGAATATTTATTACCTTTAGACGAAATCATTGACCATCTCAAATAAATTATAAAATGTTGACCGTACCCGCATGTCTGACTATACACGAGCTTTTCCACTGGCGCTGCAGCTCATACGAAGTATTTTCATAATACACCGTGCTTTTATTGAAAAAGCTTGGATAATCGATGGCAGCCTTTTATATTCATTCAAAGGCTATCGATGGCGTCAGATAATCGCCAAGATATTTTATGTATATTCCCATTTATATAGCTCTGAGGGATCGCGAGCATTTGGCACGATTAGTGTGCGATCGTCGAGTTGTTAATAAGGCGCTTTCACTATGAAAAACGAGCTGGTACATAGGATTCTAGTCACGGATCTCTGAGCGATCACTTCTCATAATCAGCGTGCGCGCACCCAGCGATAACGTAATAAAAAATTAAAAGAGTGAGGTAGAGAGAAAGAAGCTAAAGGCAGTCGATGCAAGGGGCCGCATTCGCAGAAATATAGCACGTCATCAAGGTAATGAGAGCACGTCGGAAGAGATTCCCCCCCCCCCCCCTTCGCTATTTTCAGAGGAAAAGAGAGGGCGATAGCGTGAGCGCGCTCTCTTTCTCTGCATAAATTTTTTAATGGAATCCCATTAATGAAAATAAAACGAGGGGTGAGTCGCTCCTCACGGAACACGCTGATGGGAAGCACTTAATTTGTACACGAGCAGAAGAAAGAGAGAGAGAGAGAGCGAGAGAGAGAGAGCGCTTGTCGTTGTACGCTATTCAGCCGCAACCTTCGGTGAGATTCGAGCTGCGCGTGCGCATTCGATCTGTTTTTCTTTCTCTATTTTCTTTTTCATTCTCTCAAGGAGGCGAAAGCGAAAAATCCATTATGAAGTAGCCAAAAAGTTGGCTGGACGTTCCTTCTTCTTCGTTCTCTTGTAAAAATAGAACGCGCGCTAGAATCCAGTGCCGCCGAGATAAGGGCAAATTGTTTTCAACTCTCGAACTCTCTGGCTCGGTCGAGACATTTGGAACGCGAGCAAGTTTAATCGCTGCGGAAATTTTCAGTCAGTCGCTGCTGCTGCTGCTACTGTTTCTCTTAGAACATTTTCTCGACTCCGAGCGAGCTTGCGGAACTGTTGACGATTTATCCGTTATAACGAGCGTGTATCGAATGAACGAGAAATGCCAAGCGACGTGGAGTTTCGAAGGAGAAACGCATCGAACTACTGGGCGCCAATCAATCACCGAAGCGGGCCGATACGCTATATACAGCAGCAGATCGCGCACGCCAATCGTGATAAATGAATTTACAGACCACGCCGGCAAAAAGTTGCCCGAGCGGGATTATTAAATAACATCGTCAGCCCTTCTCTCTCTCTCTCTCTCTCTCTCCCACGGAATTTTCCAAGCGTATAAACATTACGTAAACATGCGGCTACAGCGAGCGAGAGAGATGAACTACCCTGCTAAATTTTAATAGCTTTCTTTTTCTTTCCATCTTTCTCTCTCTCTCTCTCTCTCTGTAGCTCGAGACTTTTCTCGCCTCGATGCGCACCGCTAGAAACTCCTCCCCGCGGTTCACGATCTATTACGTTCCGCTGTCTCCGGGATTTTTTATTCTCTCCACCTGCATGAATATCCCACGCCTGGAAGCTTAGCTACGAGGTATAGCCAGTTAGGCCTACGCGCTTTTCTTTATCTCTCTTTTTTTCTTATTCATGAGCCTCCGCAGTTTATAACGGCTCTCGGGATTCGCGTTGTTTACGCTAATAAAAAAGAAAAATCTCAAATCGTACAGTCGTCGACGTGAAAATTCAATCAAAACCATACGATATCGCGTAGAGGAGCATCGCTTTTTTTTCGGCGAAACTAAATAAACTTCACAGGTGAGTGACATTGGAGAAATATCGCAACTCGCGCATGGCGACGCTATTTGCGAGCAGCGAGCGTGAAAATGCGACGTATACGGAGAAATCAAAATGTACTTTTTAGGACGCATCGCGCTGTAAAGCCTGCACCAGTATATTGAATGGAGAGCGAAGCGTCTATGGCTGCGAGAGCACGTAAATTTCAACGCGCATTGTAAATCTTTTGGGAAAGCGTGTGTAACTCGCTCGCCCGCACGATCGCCGCAAACCGAGCGTAAAAGTCCCCAGCGTCAAAGGAGTAATAAAACGGATACTGCTGGCAATCTCGTGGCAATCGACCTCGCTTCTTCGACAACAACAAAAAAATCTGCACGAAAGACACTCTCGATTGATGCTGCTTCTACACCACCTGCGATCGAGGCCAGCTCATTATTTCTTTTTCCTTTGATGTCCCAATCAGTGCTAAAACACGACGCGAGCTACATTTTTTTTAGCGTAACTCGCAAAAAGAAAATTCAACAGATTGAAGCGAGTGTCAATAACGCCCGAAAAAAATCCCTGAAAAAAAAAAGAAAAGCGTATATGCGTACGAGAGAGATAGCAAACACACGAAGGGGGGGGGGGGTTTCCAATAACGTATAGCATGCTTTTCTTCTCTCTTTGGTTGTGGCCGCGCGCGTTGCAGCAGTGTACCCGTGAAATTTCAGCGGCGCCTCTGTGAATTCTGCAACCTCGTGCCCCGGAGGGCTTCGCCCGTTCTCGCGCCTGCACGCGGTTCGCTTCACTGGGCAAATGTTGTTTCGTCTATCAAGTCGCTGCTGCTGCTACTCTGTACTGTGCAGCGAGGCCTGATTATTTTGTAACGAGGCCTCTTTCGCTGCACTGTACGCGCCGTTCTAGCATGCGACCTTCGATATTACTTTGACTCGAGGATATTATATTGCATAATCATTTTCCGATCGATCAATCCGTAAACTACCTCGCGAATATTAATATCCACTTAGTATCTCGCTATAATTTCAATACTCGAGTACTCCGCTAGAATCTAAAGTGTTCTCAAAATGTAAAAATTATGTAACCGTCCAAAATCCATCAGGGGTCAATGACTCGTGTAGTTTGTCGCGCGAATATATGGAATGTAATCACGATACGTTTTACGAAAATAGCATGCCGAGTGCTATTGGCTTTTGAAAATCAATCAATGTAATGTTGGCTTCTCTCTCTCTCTCTCTCTCTCTCTCTCTCTCTCTCTCTCTCTTCGTGTCTCTGTTCGGCCACACGGAACACAAGTTGGCAACAAGCAGTAACTGCACTAATTTGAAAGTCGAATCGATACGAATGTCATTCTCGATAAAGCCAACATGCAAGTCGCGGAGCCACGTATATAAAAGAAAAAGAGTAGTGCATATATGGGTTTATCGAACCCATCGATATCGCGCAGATATACAATCACAGTGGAGTAGCACGAGAGAGCCGCTCGTCACGAAGGCTCGAGATAGAAGTTACAAGGAAAAGAAGGAATGGGAGTGGGTCGCTGGCGAGGAGGTGGTATTATACGTTAGTGTGACATTGACGCTTACCTAACCTCTAGAGCTCGGAAGGAGCAGAGCGGTGGCGGTGGCGGCGGCGAGAGCTGCAGAGCGGCGGTGTCATCGGCTGACCGGCGGCGGCGTGCGGACCTCGTGGTGGCTCTGCGTGATCGTGTCGTGTGTTGTATATGTGTGCTCGGGAGAGAGAGAGAGAGCGAGTGTGTCTCGGGGTGTGGCGGAGCGCAGAGCGCTCTCGGGTGGGGCCAGCAACTGCTCGACAACAAGTGCCAATGCACAATAGCAGAGACCAACAGAGCGAGAGCAGCAGCAGCAGCTGGACACTTGCTCTAGGTCGTCTCTCCTTCTGTGTCTGCAGCTATTACGAGCACGGGATTCACACTTTCACTGAGAGATGTTGGAGGCGGCCGGCACCCTCGTTGCTGTTCGCGAGCTTGCTCGAGAGCTCGGTCGCACGCGCACTACACCGGATAACGAAGCAAAAGTAGAGGCGAAAAAATCTGCGGTTTCTTCTTCTTTTTTTCCCCTCTTTGTTTTTTCGGGAGATTGAAAGGCACGTGACGGCCGCGAGCGAGTAGTCACTGAAATAGTCGCAGCTAGCAGTTAGCAAGTATAGCACGACGTGTGCGTGTATGTGTGTGTGCGTGACAGCTGGTGCTCCCGCGCCAGAGGCAACAACGCGAACTAGCGGCGGCTGCGACGAGGCGTTGCTGCTGCTGCCACTGCTACTGCTAGTGGTGGTGGTGGTGCTGCTGCCGCTGCTGCTGCTGCTGCTGCCACTCGGCTCTCGGACGCCGCCATCACAGCGCCGGCGCACCCCACCAGCCGCCTGTAATATTGATCGACCGGAAGGGCGGCGAGAGAGAGAATGGAGCAACCCCGTAGTCGATGCTCCCCAGCGCCCCGCTCTCGCTCTCTCTCGTTCTCACACACACTCGCACACAGTTTGTTTGCCTCGAGATTCAGCAGTGCGAGAAGGGGGACCGGCCTGCCTGCCTGGCTTTTGCGGCCGATGGGATTACCGAAAATGGCCCACTCACCCCTCGCACATCCCCGTTCGCCCGTTCGACGGACTTTTCCGAAAGCTGCGCTTCTTCGCTCGCTCTCTTGAGTGTTTGCTATCGAGTGCAGCCAATAATCGTTGTCGATACGAGAGTCAAAAACGACAGAGAATAAGCCGTGCGAGTCAAGTGTGCGTGTCGCCAGGAGAGAACGCATAGCGGGTCGAGTGGCGTACCTCTGCAGGCCCCCCTGCTACTCGCGACGACCGCTTACAATACCGGCCTCTTCTCACTCTCGACCGTTTAGACAGATTTGGAAAGGAGCATTCGGACGGGGACGCTGCATTGTTTATCAGATTTATCAATGCCGCTCGGGCGCGTTGTGTCCCGCGGCTCGAGCGGATCGATGTGGCCGATGTGCCAGTCGCCGAAGAGTCGTCTCTCTCTCGCCCTTTTTCTCTCTCTCTCTCTCTCTCGGCTGCGCTCACTGCTGCTGCTGCTGTGCAAGCGAGAAAATCAATGGGCGACGCAACGACGCGCGATCCCAAATAGAAAATATAAATCTGCCGGTGGCGCGCAGCGATTCGGGTCATAAACAAGTGGGTCGATCCCGCGAGCGCACAACACCGCACACTGACACGACTGATGCGCGCCTGATGCTCGCTCATTTTTACACTTGTCCAATCGCCCACCCCCGACAACTATTCTTTTCTACAGCAGCAGCAGTAGTAGTGGTGGGCTATTGTTGTGCAGCAGCACGGGCGCAAAACTTTAAATGACGCTTCTGCTGCTCGCTAGCTGCTACTTCAAAGGAACAAATCGCTTTGAAACAAGTGCCCAACAAAGCTCTTTAATCTCTTATCTCCATCTCTTGACACTCTAATATCGCGAGTCAGTATAGTAGTCCTTCTGCTCGATATAACATGCCGTCGCGCGCCCGCCGCTGTATTTTATTGCCTTTCTTCCTATCGCGGATAAACCAATCAATCGACCTTCTTCTTCTTCCTCCTTTTCAATCTAGCAGCGGCCAATGTCAATTTGTGCCAATATAACACTGCAAAGGAGAAATCAGACGCGCCAAAGCCACGCTCCGCCAGATTATCATATTAACGAAAACAGAAAAATAGATTCCCCTTAATCAAGAGCTGTCGATGCGAATACCGCCACCACCCCTCTCTCTCCCTTTTCTTACTTCATAAAAACCAAATCACGTAGCGCTCCCGCTTCTACTGCTACTGCCGCCACCACCACCAGCGTGGCTGTCGGACGTGACCGAGCACCAATTATTGGCCCCGACCTATAACCGTAACTTAATGACGAGCCGTCAGTTACTCAGCCGCCGCCAGCGCCACCGACGAAAAAAAAAGATACACACAGCCGATATGCAAGAAGAAAAAGAGTAGGGAATAAAGCCCTGACATCTGATACCGCAACGTCGTCATTAGTTAGCAAAGTTACGTTAAGGCCCCCGACCCCTTCTCTGCACGAGCTTCTTCTCTTGGTCATTACGTAGCTCTCAGGGTGCAGGATCCTCCCTCTCGTTGCGAGTCTACATGCGAAGTATACTCGCGTGTACACGGAAAAAATTCGATTTTCTCTTCTTCTTCTTCTTCTTCTTCTTTTCTCATACTTTTCTTTTTCCGCGAAGGTAAACTTACTTAACGAGCACTGGAATTTCACGGGATCGATGGCCGCGATGATAATCTCTTGCATTCACTCTAAATTATGCACGATGTGACAAATGTGCCCTCCATTTCCCAGCGAGATATTTCGCTTCCTCTCGCCAGCGCGGGCGCTCGCGCTCGCTGTATGACGTAATCAGTAATATTTTGACGTTGAATTGTAAATTCAACTGCAGAGAGCCAATTTTATCTCCATTAGTCGTCATTTTTTAGCATTATCCTCCCGTACTTTGATATACTCTTAATAAATTTTCCGCGAAAGATGTCATTTGAAAGAATAAAAATAAAAATAAAAGAGAGAGAGAAACAAAAGTTGGCAAAGCAATTTTAAATAAAAATCTCCGAGAGAGCTCGGAGAAAAAGATACGGCAAAGTCTCTCCTGTGAAACTAACGAGTACGAATTTTAAACAAGAACCGTGAAGTTTACTCACCGCTAGTGAAGCTCCTCTCTCTCTCTCTCTCTCTCTCTCTCTCTCTCTGCTTGAAAGTTACGCCAAGTCCTTCTCGGGGGAAGGAAAGTAGGAGGAGGAAGAGGATCTGAAACAGAGAAAGAAAATCGACTTGTTAAAAAGAACAGTGCTCGGCAAGTGAGTGAGCGAGAAAGAGAAGGAACTTAGGTAATTTATAGCACCCGAGAAAATCTAAGTCGGTTGCGCGCGTGGATCGCGTGATCACGGAGAAATCGAACGGTCGGAGGACGGAAAACGAAAGTGCTACGAGCAGAGTAGCGTACATGGACGAGAGACATGGAAGAGGTGTTACGCTTTTCATTGTTCCGGGATTTACGATTTGCCCGCGAAATTGCTGCACCCTCGACTCGCACGGCATCGTAGATATAATTGCAATGCCGCAACGGAATACTCGCTCGCAGGCACGTACCCTCCTACGCGGCCAAATGTAATTGATGCAAAGAGCCTCTCGAGCGTACTACACCTACTGATGTAGTGCAAGAGGTCAGCTACCCCAGCATCAAACTTAAATAATTACCATAGTGAAAAGCCCCAGAGGATGCGCTCACCACAATCGTTGTCTTTGTATATCATCCCGTGTACCCCGACCGTTTGATCCTCGTTTACACGTAACAAAAAAAACAGTATGCTTTCATAAAGAGCTTGCAATCACAAAGCATCCAACGGTCTGATAATCAAATTGAATATGATACTCGTGCCAGCCACTCGAATCGAGTGGAGTGGTTATTGAAGTTGTAAAGTCGCGGCTCGGGGCTTTGATCTTTCGAAGCTATATAAAGCTCGATCCCAGTAGCAGCAGTGGCAGCATCCATCGAAATCAAGCTCCGTAGTGTAGCCGAGTATAGGCAAGGCGAACCGATAAATCCCGTTTACCCTGTAGGTTATATGACGTGCGGCGACGGCGACGGTGGCAGAACGAAGGCTGTGCGTTGCGCATCATAGAGCGTAGCGACAAGGAAGGGGGGAGAGAGGCGCGTTGCGATGATTTAATCATAAGCCCCGAACGCGACTTGCTGGCAAGTTGGCGCTGACGACGACGCAGCCCGTTTAGCTTGCAGTTTAGATGCAGTAGCAGCAGCAGCTGAGAGAGCAAAGACGTAAACGTGATTTGCGTATATTTGCCAACGCCAAGTTTCTTCGGCCCACGCGCGCTCGTGCGACTACCAGTTTACTCTGTTTCATCGTTAAGCATGGAAATTTCGCGCGTATATATATACGCTCGATGAAAATTTCATGCGAGCAAATATTTGCCCTGACGCGCGCCGAGCGCCGACGCTACGCGAAGTTCGCGAGATCGAGAGTATTAGAGTAAAAAAATAAAGAATCTCTAAGCAATCGTTTAAAGATCATTGGAGATTTGAGCCACATAAAAGTAAGAATGAAAGAATGAGATAGGTTTTATAATGTAGCTAGGAAGGCCAATAAACGTGCAAAGAGCTGCTGCTGCTGCTCGTGCTTTCGAGTACTAGTGCGGCTATATACGATCACGAAACGTATTTGAGCGAGCGGGCGATAGCCTAGATTGCTCTAGATCTGCCTGATAATAAAAGCCAGGAGACTGCATGTAGTAAAACTAAAGCCCCAAGAAGCCGCTACATCTTCCGCATCGGGCCGCTTTAATTTATCCTCGCGCGCAAGCGGCGGCGGCGGCGGCGCCGATTGCCAGCTCGCTGTTTACTTATAAACCTCGCGAGCAAACAAAAGCCTCGAATAAGCTGCCCATATATAAGCTAGCCTGTATTATATTCGCTTGGCTTGCGGCGGATTTCCAATATATCCAACGTACACGGCTTGCAGAGAGAAAGCACAGGGTTGAATAAACTTGAGCGGGCCGCCGCGTCACTGCAGAGCGTTTTATTAATAGCCGCCCAGCGCTATAACGCGTCCCGCGCTAATTTTAGATTAACTCGTGGCGCGAACGGCTGTGACGCGAGCGCGCGCGGCCCGGCTTATATTGCTCACACGTATGCACACATCGGCTGCCAAACTGTTCGCGCATCACCCCTCTGTGTGTGTGTGTGTGTGTGTGTGTGTGTGTGTGTGTGAATGTGTGTGTGTGGGTGTGTGTGTCGTCAGCAGCCAGTTATTTACGTACGTCAAGTTTCATACAGCCAATCGATTGATTGCCCGATAAATGAGCACCTAATTTCTAGCAAGCCGTGTGGATCCTATAAATTACGTCGAGTTAACTCGATCGATTTTAATTACAATAAAAATCAACGTCGACGATGAGCGAAAGAAAAACTTGGAAAACTGCGCGTAGCGGAAAATTAATTGATAGTGAGATTTGGAGTAAAACTTGGCCGTAAATCGCGGATCTATTCGTTTTCGTAGTTATGGCGAGCCGTGCGCGCGTTCCTATAAACTTCGAAATGACCAGTGATCAATGTACCGTGGCGTTAAAGCAGCACACTAAGCACGCATGTACATTTACGAGGGCGTAATTTCAAGTAGTAGTCGTGAAAAATTTCGCTGTGTCGTTCGCGCAGGTGAGAATAAGTATTGCGTGTGGTGGAGTGGAAATTGACCACGCGAAATAAAAGAAAAGAAAAAAAAAGAGAAAAAAATGAGAGAGGAAGAAAAAAAAGCCAAGCTTTATCGAGCTGATATATAGGTAAAGATCGATGCGGCCGATCATGTATACAAAAGCCCACAGGGACGAGTAAATAAAATTACAAGGGAAAAAGAGGATATAGGCTGCTGCTGCTGCTCTCAGCTGAGCACGTAGTAGTTCGCTCGCGTGAGAGAGAGAGAGAGAGAGAGAGAGAGAAAATTGGATATCTTTTTCGTTTTTCGCTCCTCTTTTCATTGGTTTTTCCCGTCTAGAAAGCCCGCCGTCGGCCCCCGCGCTTCGACATTTCTCTTAGGGATTTGCCGCGTTTTCTCTTTCTTCGATTCGAGCGGCAATACGTTAGGTGCGCCTCTCTCCCCCTTCTGCTTTCTCTCTCTCTCTCTCTCTCTCTCTCTCGACGCAACCCCCTTCGTCCGGGATCCAGGCTTGTTTATTTTCTCGGGATTTGCCTTGGTGCATCGGCAGCCATGCAAATCTTGGTTTTAGCAAGAGCCACACTGCGCCGCATTATTTCACCTCTCGCTTTTCTTTTTCTTTCTTTTTTTTTCTCGGAAAGCCGAGGTACTTGAAAATATCTATTTTTTTCAATCGAATGGATTTACGTTGCTTTCGCTGCGAGCTATTTTTAGAAAAGTACGCGCGATATCGATTGTAATTGATTCGTCGCGGTAAAAGTGCAAGGGTCTGACTAAAATCAGTTCGTTCTACTGTATTGAAAAATATCCGACCGAAATGTTCGTTTCGATTGAACGTGTCGTCGTCGGAATTGAAATGAGTAACAAGAAAAGTTTGCAAAGTTATATACCTCGGCTAGCAAAGCGAGAGTCGAGTCGAGCTGCGTGGTATTATTTCGATTTAGCATGGGGGGTATTAGAGAGGAAATCCGCGCTCACAGTAGCGCGGGCACAACTTTTCAATCTCGCTGCGCCGCTGCCGCACGCAACTGCCGTATAGCCGGCTGAAATCTGAAATAATGCCGCGCGGCGATGGAATATGGTAATAGCTAATGGGCCGGGGCTCTTTAGAGTGTATATAGCCTCAAGTTATTCCAGCGCATTGACTCGACGGCTCAAGATGTCGACGCCGGAGAAGACTATACAAAGTTGCGCTGTGCTGACCCCAGATGAAAGAGAGAGAGAGAGAGAGAGAGAGAGAGAGAGAGAGAGAGAGAGAGAGAGAGAGAGAGAGATGCGCCGCAAGCTCGAGGGCACTATTTGCATCTCAATAGTTTCATTAGCTTCGCCGCGAGCGCGAGCATCAGTTTTCGCTCCTTTTTTTTCTCTACTCGCGCGTGTTTTTTTCTTCTCTTTCTGAAAGCGTATAACGACGCTTCGCTTGGCTTTTGTTGACTCTTGATTCGCACTTATTTACATATCGTCGAGCGATAAGATTCATTTATACGTATATACATATATATATATATATATATATATATATATATATATATCATTAAAGAACAAAAAGCAACTGTTGTAAAGTTATTGACTGGAAAAAAAAAAGAAACCAAATTGCTCTGTATGTGTTATTATATACATATTCGAGTTACTGTACATACAGCATCATCGAAATTGATAGGCGTGTGCCATCCAGCAGAAAGTGATTGCTTTTCCAGCGGCGCGGTGCAGTATTCTTTATTCCACTTCAGTTCATCCCGTTTTAGACCAGTACGCGAAGAGAGAAATGTATTTACCGATACGCTTGAAACAGTACCTTTGCAACTGTGTATACCTCAATACTAACTTGTAAGACAAAGTGGCGCTTTATATGATCATTGTGATCTTTGACAGAATAACTTGTTGGAATTTCATAATTACAATTGCTTAACTCTGACGTTAAAATTAGTTTATTAAAAAAAAAGAAAGCAGCATTGTCATGAATATGTAGAATAATCAAATATTCGACATTTTCCTTATCTTTATTATTCTCCAGCCGAGCGCCTTCATTTTTCTCTCCAGCCGCTAAGGTAACTTATGTGCATACGAAATTCCCTTGGGAATCGTAGTTTGCCGCTTTTGGTGCATTTTATGCGCAGGTGAAGCCGAGCTGCATCTTGGGTTTGCTTTGCAAGAGGAGAAAAAAAATAGAGTAAAAAAAAATGCGAGAGAAAGAGAGGAAATAGAGCAGCCGCTTGTCCGGTCGATAAAGCTCGACTTTCGACGCTGCGCGTGAGAGAGAGGTACGCAACATGTCGCACTGCCTGGTCCGTTAACCCTTTTGAAGGCAACGTTGGGGCTTAATGGAATCGACCAAGTGCGACGATCTCTTACTTCCCCAGATGCTCCTTTTTCCCTTTCTCATTCTTTCAGTGCGACTGAGCTGCTCATGTACGCCAAAAGGCTCACCTCTTTTTTTGCCTCTGTTATTCTTCGTATGACATACATACTAAACACTTTCATCTCTTAGGTTCTTTTTTCTGTTGCGTGGTTCCATTTTCATTTTCATGCAAGGTTATGTAATTGCTTGTAATTTTCCCAAAGCATGATGTATCAACGTATCCTCTGACCGTATTCCATTAATAATTGATTTTGATCGTACAATAATTTATGTCTAATGCATGTTTTATTTACTGAATTTCAATTTAAATTATCGAATTTCTGTAACTCTTGGAATTCAATGTTCAAATGGAAACATAATATAATTACTTTAATAGTATAATTCTCTACGAGTAAATATCTAAAATTGTTTTAGAGATTTACTCATAGAGAATTATATTATTGTTGTTTCCACTTGCCTATTCAATCTCAGTTAAAATCCATTGCAAACACATGAAAGTACGGCATTTAGCGAATCGTAACCATCACGTGTAACTGAAGTTAACAAAGTTATTAAAAAGTAATGAAGATGCAATTATTGAAGAGTTACTGTGTCAATTGCAAGTAAATATTTAATCAAGAGCTACGATTGATTCTACGTACACTGACGTATGTGACGCACGTTGCCAATCAGCTCATATTGAGTTTTAACGGTACAGTGAAAAGTATATAGTATATGCATTTGGCAAATACGTGATTTTTCATTTCCCTCGTATATTGCACCAGCGAGCTTTTCCACGTATCATCGTTATACACATACGCCCCATTGAATACACTAACGAGTAATATATTACTTTCAAAATGTCATGTTATTTTTAAACAAGCTTTTAAATCAATAATCAACTACTTCGTCAATAAAAACACTAAAATACCTGCAGCGAAAGCAGTTCGTCATACTACGCGGAATATAAATAGCTAACGAATGTAAAATTGACGTAAATTTTAAAAAAAGTGAACTTTATTTTTAACTCGTACGTCAAGCAATATTTGCGTCAGTGAAGTTGTTTTCAATATTATCATTTTAATTTTATCTTCAGCGTACTGCGCATTAATTTTTAATTGCCTCACACAAATCAAAATGCGTACATGACGAAATCTATAAAAAAAAATGCCGATTCTTGAAGCCTAAAATGGCAAAAATACATTGTAAAGCTAGAGCTTCCGGAATTTTTTCTTCTTCTTTCTTGAGGTATAATGCGATACATGTTTTCGATGTATTTTTTCACGTAGATTACGATAGTGCTATCGGTTTTATTGTAGAAATCAAT
>JAWWMK010053993.1:0-38750 GCA_035047105.1 Galeopsomyia nigrocyanea | reverse complement strand
GGAGCAATTGTTTAAGCCCTCATACACCTTTCTATGTTAATTAATAAAAAAGTTGGTTGGAGCTATCAGGGATGTCCAGCGAACCCAACCGAATGTTTTCCTATTGCTCATTCTCGCGCCCCTTTAGACGTCAACCTGTTGCTCCGTGTGTCGTGCCATCGCATTTTATTATTCAGCATGCCGCCGAGTCTGCCATACAAGAAGCTGATTTTTCAATCTCGAACGCCAGCAGCATTCATTTGAATTCGCACGGCCGACTTTCCATGCAGCTTCGCTGTTCGGTTTTCACGCTGCTGCTGCTGCTGCTGCACCGTGACCGTAGTTATACATTTACGCGTGTGTATCGCTCTCCCTGGCCAAGTAAAAGTTCGAGTGGGTGTGCAGAGAGGTGCGTGCGCGAGTGCCAGTGTTTTTGTCGCTATTTTTCACCTGCTCTCGACGCAAGTGGATCCAGGTGTTGAAAGAGTTATTAACCACGGTTAAATCGACTGGGTTTTTGGAGCTGACTGTCGGAGCATTCCTGCAGGATGCGGTGGACGGCGAGGACGAGATTTTCAGCACGCTAATAAGTTAGTATTGGTGTGTGCGTGTGTATATGTCTGTGCGTGAATGCACGGTGTAGGTGTCCTTTGTGCAATCCCTATTTTCCTCCTGCACGACTGTAAATTCAAAAGAGACAGGAAGTGCACTTCTAACTCTATTTCCCAGCTCAAATCTAGTTCATTGTTGAATGAAAATTTACTTTCTAAAAACTTGCGCAGCGATAAATTATTAGTGCAATGCTGTTAAATATCGTCGGTACCGATCCCTTTAAAAAAAAAAAGAAAAAGCTAACCTCGAAGTGCGTGTTATTTTAGGAGAAAGTATCGAACGTTTTATTCTCGCTGCGATTTGTTTCTTTTTACATGCCTCGCTCGTGCGGTCACAAATATTTTTCATAGTCAATCGTCCGACGTTAATTCCGCTCAATACATGTAGATGGGTCCCGATACATTTATAATATCGTCACTTTAATCTGCCGCCTGGTTATTTATTGCTGTTTCTTCGAATGCCACCAATTGAAAACGAATATGGTCGATCATTGAGGAATATTCCAAGAGATTGATAATTATTATTCTTGTTCAATGCCATTCAATTAAAAATATAATTTTAAACATTTTCATGGCTGAAAGCAATTTATCATGCACAAAACTTGCTAATGCTTAATTAAGGTTTCTCGGACACGGTAAATTTGATTAACCGAAATAGGCGGGTTTAATAACCATTTGCGTACTTTAAAGTTGTTTACATATATAGCACTAACCTACTTTTTAATTAATCCGTTAATTAACATACGGCAAGAACTGAAAGAACATTTCGAAAACCAGCTGACAGTAGATTTTTTTTAACAAGTAAATTGTGGTGAAATCCAAACGATTGTGAATGAAAATAGAAAATATGACATAATTGTAAAATTTGATGATTGATTACATCCGCGCGAGTATTGGAAAGTTTAGAGAAAGCAATCAATGAGCCTCTAAACTGTTTCTTCGAATCATTTTACTTTTCAAAATTTTTTTCTTATATAAATCCGTATTCTCAATCAATTCATCAAAAAAAAAAAAAAAAAAAAACGAAAAATAAATAAATAACCGTTGCACAAAAAGGAAAACAATTATACATGCTAAACTTCGCCACATTTGCTAGATTAGATAGTCATCGAGATATTTCGAAAATTCCTATAACGAAGCGCCGAAGCGGGAAGCTCGCCGGATGCAGGATGTGCTAAATTAATTACGATCGCGGTGCACAAATTAAAAACTATTTCCCTTTATTAAATGTAAAGACTGCGAGCGCGGAGAGTCGATTAACCCCTCGCGATATACACCGGAAGAAACACGCGTGCTTCTGCATATCTAATGCGCTGTAATAACGACGAAGTTACGCATTCCTTGCCGAACAGCGTTGTATATATTGATGTAATTGCTGAGAGCGGCGAGTATAAGCGTCGAATGATTTTTCTTAGTTCGAGTATACGTGTAAATTGTGTAATATGTTGCGAATGATATAAATTTTATTAATATTTATTGCACTACCAAGTATTTTTGATAAGCCTGTACGGAATTGAACGAAAGAGTATCTTGTATAATTAAAATTCCCTTGACCTCGCGCGGAATCGCTCCGAATTATAACACGCTGACGTTCTGATTACAAAAAATAAATAAATAAATAACAGTACCTTCCAGATTAAAATCCTTGAAATTTCCATTAGCTTATTTCACTTTTTCATACATATTTATTTACTTGGTGTAACATATAAATTCTTAAATGATGAGTACTACTTTCATCAGCAAAACTTTCACTACTCTACATAACATTCGCAAAAAAAAACTTTAATTCACCAAACTAAAAACAATAATATAATTTCAGCCTATGCAAAGATCGCAAAATGCAGCAGCCACAGCAGCAGCAGCAGCAGGAGGAGCCAGATCATCCGCCACAAATTCGTCGGAAAAAGAAGCGCAGGACGGTGCAGCTGGCTCGAGGCGAGAATGGCTTTGGCTTCACCATATCCGGTCAACAACCTTGCATCCTCAGCGCAATCGAGCCCGACAGTCCAGCCGAACTCGCAGGACTGCGCACCGGCAACTATCTCGTGGCTGTCAATGGTCATAGCGTTACCACGGCTTTTCACGACGATGTCGTCATGCTCATTGGCAGATCGAATGGCTTGCTGAAACTTAGAATTCTTGCCGAAGTTACCGATGACAGTGATTCCAGCGACGAGGATGATGCCTCGTATGTAAAGGCTCGGGCTAGACCGAGATATAGGTTGGTATTTTATATTTATTATTTTATTTTCAGTGCTAAATTGGAGTAATACTGTAGATTTCATTTGTTGGGGATTCATTTGAGAAAACGTTTTAGAAAAAAACTTTTTGAATGTTATCTAAATAGTGCGATATATATTACAAATGTGACTAATCGCTAAAAAAATCCGTTCTTTTGTAGGTCAAGGTCGAGCACCGCATTAGCAAGCGCAGAAATGTCCTCGTCTGTGCAGCCACAATGTAGAATAGCCAAAGTGGTGAGAGATCTGCACAGCGGAGCAATGTTCAATTGCAGGATGTCGGTTCCGAATCTTCACAGGTGGAGCATGTCGAGTCCACCGTTGCCGCCACCTCCGCCGGCATCTCGAAAGCGCGACTCCGAGAAAATCGTTCACAGAGCGGTACTAGGTTACCTTGGCACCATCGACATTCCTAATCACTTGCAATCCGTGTCGATGATGTCGCTGGTGAGAAAGTGTATCAAGAGAATCAAGACTGAAAATCGTAATCCGACTACGGTATGATCATTCAAAATTGCCCATAAGAATCTCAATGTTTGATGTAACGTGATAATAATCTTATTTAATTGTGTTTTAGGTTTTGTTGACAATTCACGTAGCAAATATAAAACTAACTAATATGGAAGGTCGTTTGATCGCCGAGTACTCGTCGAATCGTATCGTTTACTGCAATTCGTTCTCGAACGAGGACAAATTGCACTTTGGTATCCTTACGAAAATCGATGCAGCCGACACAAACGAAACCAATAACTGTGAAATCGACAATGCCTCGAATTCTTGCCATGTCTTCAAGATTTACACGAATATAACCGATCACTCGGTACATTGCAATATGAGCGACATTTTTGGATTTAGTTGCACGAAGGCCAGTGAACTGAACAATGCTTGCCAAGAATTTCCTTCGAGCTGCGAAGGTTTAGTCGGTGCCATACAGACTCTCTACATCGCCGATACGACTGATAGAAATGCTAATTTATTCGACAATCGACGGAATCATCGGGATGCACAGTCCTCGCCGCAACCTAGTAATATGAGCACTTCCACTGCACATTCGAGTAATAGCGATTCGGGAATAGGATTTAAGGATGATTGCTGTTGCCATTTGGATAGAAATTTTAACGCTGAGCTTCCGCCTCGATATCACGACAGGGTAAAATATATATAAAATACTTTTAAATGTGTAATTGCTACTTGAGAAAAATTTTTGAAGAAAAAAAAAAACAAAACAAATTATTGTATAATTTTAAGTTCAAATTCGGAAATAATGGTTTAAGAGTACCGTTTTCTTTTCTTAAATTAAAATAACGTTTAATATATTTGCAGAGTATCGTAGTTTCTTCGCTAGGAAGGAATAAAGATTATTCTGGGTCAAAGTTAACTGTACGGGCGATTTCGGATTCACGTTGGCATGACTGTCCAAGGTAAGTTAATTATTATATAATAATAACATCATTGAAACTTGAGATATAAATGTTTCCGTATCGTTAAGTTCGAAAAAGAAAAAAAAAATATTATGATGACTATCTCTCCATTTGGGGACACGTGTGGCCCTAAAAATAGTTCCAAACTAGTTCTCCGATCTAGGCGTGTCACAATCTCCATTATTAAAGTCCAAGATGCAATGCGTCACTACGATACAAGTTCCCTTGAATCTGGTGGCCCCTCGTGATTCATGGCGCTCTGCTGTCCGAAATCCTCATCAAATTAAATTGTGGGCCCGTATACCGGAAATAGTAAACGTTTGTCTCGTGTATCAATGCTTTATAAGACATTTTTTAGCAATTGCTTGGATGGCTGTTAATCAATTTCGAGAATATTTAAAATGTTAATCAACATTTTAATCAATAATTAACACTATTAAAAGACGATACAATAGGTGGAGGATTTATGAAACAAATACAAATGAAACCGCGTGTAATTTTCAAAAAGAATCAATTTCATTATTAATTAAAATCAATTCGCGTGAAAAACAAACTAAAAATAATTAAAAAATCAATAAACAGACGATTTTTAACGTATATTTTTTTCATAAATACCAGGCCATTTCGAGCAAGTCACTCGGCCAGTCTATCCGACCAACAATTATACAGCAACGAACTGGAGGACTACCCGGAGGCGCGTATCCTGGCGCACTGTCAGCGATTGAAGGAGTCTCGACGGCGTCGCAGCGGTGGCAGCGGTAGCGCGCGCCACAGCAGCGGCGGAGAGGGGAGCATCATCAGCTGTCCCGCCAACATGCCATCTGCTGCTGCGACTCGCAATCGAAAGCAGCAGCAGCAACAACAACGAACCAGCCCCAAGGCTCTCGCGGCTTTGGCGCGCTCGCCCCGTTACACTTCTACTCTGTCCGTTGGCACTTTGCACCCCAACACCACCACCCCCAGGAGTCAGCTATCCAAATCCAACGGCAACTTCTTCGGACTGCAGCGTGATCTCGATATACCGGATAGACTCAGTCCTAAGGTTGGTGTTACGTATTTTAATTTTAGTATGATGGTTCATTGGTTGTAACGTGGAGGGGATGAGGGTGCGTGCGCGCACGATTAAACCGACTTCTTTAAATGTGTTTGCTCGACGGTCCCGCCAGTCGACCCGCTGTGACAGAGCCGGCTGCGCGCGTTAATCGGTTAACGGATGTTTTCGAAATACAGAACTGAATTGAACAATTTTTTCGCGTCTATATAATTGTTTTTCAGTATATCTTATAACTGTTGTGAAATATGTGATCGCAAGTAGTATAATCATAAATTAAATCATACAGAAACTGTTCCGAAATAACAAAAGGCAATGCTCAATCTTCTTTGTTACTATTCGAGTTTATTGTTATCATTCATGTACGACTTATACTGACAGTGAGTAATTTTTACATGTGTAATTTTATTTGCTTCGACATCTTTGCTCATCCCGCAAACGTATTCATCCGTAGTACGTTAGGAAATTCAAATTAAGCAATGGTCTCGTGAATATCGATCTCTCACCCGATGGCTATCGAATTACGTTAAATTCAAATCCGCGATTGCAGGTATATCCAAACGGCATGAAGATCCAAGGCTACAGCATGGAGAATCTGAAGACGAGCCCGGGCTCCAAATCGCAGTCGGATTACAGCACGACGACCAAGTCGCTGCCGCACAGCCATACGGGTGGCAAGGCGAACAACGACAAGCTGCCGCGAGCATGGGGCAGCCTGCAAGAGATTCGAAAGGTGGCTGCCAGCTGCGAGCACGACGACTGTTTGGTGAGTGTACGTATCCTTCTCTCTCTCTCTTTCTTTCACTCATTTACACACGCTAGCTGCCAGCACGTTTTTTATCCTTCTGGCACTATTTCTTTTCGAGGGTTTCTCGGTATAGTATCGAGGAAGTAGGATGTACAGTATTGAATGTTGATAACGTCATAGACAATGGCGTGATTGTTGTGAAAATTTGGAGTTTTTTAAACGAGGGATAACGTAAGCATTTATTCAACTGAAAGAATAGTCTTTTTTGATCCGTGACACACAAAAGCCGTTTGCTGCGGCTTTATCTCGCGAGCAAAATCAGTCGGGATGCTACGCGCGCACATGGAAAGAATTTTAAACTTCGACGTAGCCAAGGCGCTTCTCCTTGTTGCGTGTCTTAAAGTCAAGGCCAAACTTGGTCGTTTTTAGCTTTTACGGCTCGACGTTTTACACTCTGCGAATTCATTGGAGAAATACACGTAAAATGGTGTGTTTATTTTCATTGCGAAGGATAGGTCTACCGATAAAAAAGATTTCGTTGTATGCCTCCCGCGAGTGTGCGAATTCTCAAACTATAATTAATTAATACTGTAACCATGTGATTTTTATTGAATAACAGAACTGACTGTAATTGAATTTTGATCATTATTTTTTTTATAGAGAGTTAATTACGCGCCAAATTGAACACGTACAACCTAGAAGTGTACCGTTAAATTTCGAAATTTTCTCGATTGAAAAGTACTGCTAAGCACGAGTGGATCATTAACGGATAATTGGACCGAAAAAAAAAATCTGTGATAAATTCCAGCAAACTTCAAAGCGCGAACGCGTTCCCGCGCGGGTTCACTTTTTTACTCCGCCATTAAGGTGTGAATTTCGCAATTACGCGGGTGTTATCTGTCGCGTATTAATTATAAATCACTTTATTCGCCGCGCGGCTTAATCATGAAATAGTTCCATTGTTTTTCCTCTCGCGTTCCTAACTGTACGAGCGAGAAAATTCAAGGGGAAATTCACATAGACGTGTCTGTTGGTTGTTCCTTAGAGGTCTTGATTACATTTTTTTTGTGTCAAATATTTTAAATATTATAACTCTATTTATTGTACTGCAAATAAAGTGTGACTTTTCGCAGTTTAATATTTTTAAATTACTCAAAGAAATAGTTTGACATAATTTCTTACCTGTAATGATTTGATGCTCTACATGGTCTATTAAATTTGCAATGTTTTAACAGTTTCCTTGCACAGTCCAAGTAACAATCAATCTGAACATCTGCAATTACCAACATTCTCCAACTGTAAAAGTACACAGCTACAGCCTAGAATTGCGTAAAATTGTTGCTTAAAGTGCGTCATTCAGGTTGATAAACTTCATTCGAGTTTGCAACGCGTTAATGTAAATAAGTCAATCATATCATCAAGAGAAATCTCGACTCAACGCCATCACACTGGAAAAATGCGTGTATTATAATTTACTCCGTGAATACGACGATTTGAGCTAAAATTATATTGCGTATACGCTCTTCTCCGCGGTGAATCATTTTTAACGAAAATATCAACAAGATAGTACAAAAGCTATCTCATCAATCTCCTTTAATTTGGAACTGCTGGGAATTCTTCGATTTATTTAATAGGGCATGTTATCAATTTCGATTTAAAATTATATTCGATTGGCACGTAAACCTATAGGTATAAAAAAGAAATATATCTGACAATGAAAATCTTTCCCAAGAATGCTCACACGAATTCGCCGTCTAATAAAAAAAAAAACAGAAAGCCAACAAAACGAATCAAAGTATAGATGCAATCTTAGTAAATGAGCATGGGCAATAGAATGTTATATAGGCAGCGTCCGTTAGCTGAATTAATCCGAAGAGGAGGAGGAGGCGAAGGCACACACAGAAAAGAGCATACCTCGAGCTTTATATACCGTCATTAAATGCGCGGCATCGGCCGTCGTTGAACTCTCGGCTTGCAAGCGGGCGTACAACATCAGCAGCAGCAGCAGCAGCATGCAACGCACGGCTGTGTACAATAATCGCATACACACATACACATACCTATATATCCCCCATCATCATGCAACTACGGTACTGTTTCCTCTCGAGCGCTTCTGCTTCCTGGCAGCCGCGCACAGTGCACAATTCGATTTACGCGCGCGTGCAAGTCTTTCGAGCTAAACTCGATCCGGTTACCCGAAAAAATGCTGCTGCTGATCGGATTTCGTCTTTAGCATATTATATTATCGAGTGTTCGACCGTCAACAGTGAACATCCTCTTTAAGTAGAGACGTTTAATGGCTTTCCTGCCTTTCATCATCATGGTTAATTTTTGTCGATTGTGCCTCGTTAAATGCCGCGTGTTCGACATCGTTTCTGATTTCTGCCGCTCGCGCGAGTAAACTAAATTCGCATCGAACGCGCGCCCGCGACACGAGCTTTTATAACAATCGCAAGCGCAGACCATTTGTCTAACTTTACCGGCTCTACTAATTGTGCTCGTAATTGCAACGTTAAAACAGCTCTCTCTCTCTCTCTTTCTCGCACTCGATCTGAATGTTGTTATCGAAGTGTTTTATAACTTGTAAGATAAAACGTGTGCGATTATTTACTGTCATTCGTAATGTTATTAGCTATTGTTAGGTTTACATGTTCGTTCGTGTATGCAGTGACTATTTTTAGCTTTGATTACTTTTCGTAGGCGTGAAGTTGCTATTAGAAAAGTGATTTTATCGCTTTTATCGGACAATTTCGTAGTTGTAAAATTCACAAATTATTATTTAAAAAAATAGTTTTATTCATGTATATAACCATTCTCAATTCATTCAAGTTCCTCGATAGTACAATTTATTATTTTTCTTTTGCTGATAGCTACAATGTTTTCTTTTTCTTTTTTTTTGGAGCTGAGATTAATGAAAATCGAACGCTGCAATCTCTCGGTAATTGATTTGATTACCGTAATCAGTCGAATATTAATTTAAGTAATATTTAGAGATATCGCTGCTCGTAATTGGCGTGCATTAAGATTAGCGTGAATCTTTTTTTACGAAACAACCAAAGTACATCAAGAGGCAGTGAACCGCTCGTTATTACCACGTTAAAGAAAAGGTGCTCGCAAACTATACACAGCCCTGGGCAGCAAGTAAATAGGGCCTTCGGCCTCTCAAATGGCACGTACATGCACACACATGCACACACACGAAACATGCACGAGCGTTGGCTGCTGCTGCACGCGAATAACACGGCCGTCGAGGATTGCAATATAGAGGGGGCAAGGAAAGTAACGAGAGCGGGACCGTAGAACGAAAGAGAGAGAGAGGAAAAAAAGGTAGTAGTAGTAGTGACTATAGTACACAGAGTATAGAAAGAGAGAGGGGGAGAGAGAGAGAGAGAGGCCTCCCGGCTTCAATCGCCCATCAAAGAGGTTAGCCTCCTCAGTATTAGCGCGACTGTTTCAGCATCTCGATCGTCGTCGACGAGCGCAAAAACGTATAACTCACCTGTGCGCGATGTAACATCACCCGCATATATACAATTATAAAAGAAGAAAAAAAACGAATTCCACGTGTTTCCGTCGAAATCGAGGTCGTGAATATATCACGTCGACTTTAATTTTTGTTTTTTGTTTTTGGGCGTAGTCTCTCGTCGCGCGATTATCCGTCGAAATCGACAATTATATAGTTGTACACAGATAGCCCGAGTCGATCGGGCTCGCACTCGAAGACGATCAAATGGGCGTATCGCGACGAAAGAGACGTCGGAAGAAGGCGCGAATCCTCGTCGCGCCGGATGAGCCGCGCTCTCACGGTAAGTCAACGCATCAAGCCGAGTATTTTCTTTTTTTATTTGTCTTCTTGCGCAATCCTGGCGCGGATATAAAGACAGCGAACGTGATTTATCCTTTTTCGACGGTATACATAGTTTTTTTTTCGTCTGCATTGAATTTTTTTGTTTACGTCGCGTGTAGATATTTTTGAGTCACGAGGAGAAAGTCCGGCAATCTTGACTTTTCAATTAACTCGCTAAAGAGATAGTATAATACGGCTTGGTATTTTTTTTTGTTTCTTTTTTCAACTCGGTGTGTGTGTCAGCGCGTCGATATACATACATAGCATTGGACGTTCGTTCGGTGCAAGCGCGCGCGGCACTCGTAAATAAGCAATTACCGCTGATAATGCCATCGAGGAGAGACAAGACCTTTGCCATTGGCATGAACCTTGAGCTGCAATTAGAAAACTTTGAAAATGAATTTATACAGCGACTAAAGTTTGTAATCAGATCATTACTATCCACGCGCGAACGGATAGATAATAATAATTGCATCGAACGAGTTCATCGTACGACTGCGGTGTAATGCTATAACGCGACGGTCGCATGCTCGAAATTCATTTCCGCCGAGTGTCACTTTATCAATATAAGTGTCATTCTCTATGGAATGCTCCACTTTCCGAATATAGACCCTTTAAAATCTTATCGCTCTTTAGGCTGCATTATCTCCGTATACTATTCGACGCTTTAAAATCGTACTTTCTCTCTTAGTAGATCTATTGAAATCTATTTCGATTTTTAAGGTGGATATACCTAACAAACAGTCGATCGCCTGACAAAGGAACAAAGTTAAACGGCTTTTGTTATTTTTCATCCGCCGAAACAAGTCGGCAATTATATTGATGTCTGGCCGTTGTTGGAACGTGACGAGAATAAATACATATATCCTCGCGACCGAGCGACTGTTGTGGCCCGTTAGACAGTGCCGTACATATCGAACTTTTTCTTCAAGCTTTATACTGGCGCCTTCATGGGAAAGTAAAGCCTCTCGCGGCTTTCCATTATATAGAATGCATCGGCAAAATCTCGGCAGTTTATGCGCGCGCGCGATTTCACCCAAGCTCGGTTTACGTAATTTTTTAGAGTGATTCATCGCGCGCAAATTCAAACGATATCTGCATATTTTATACTACGTTGGATGCTCGTCCTTTGTGTGTCAAAACGAGGTATTTTATAAAAAAAAATTTTACAAAGCTTCATTGTCCCGCGTGAGTTTTCGAATAAACAAATGGATGAATTCGTGTGTGTATTTTATATTTCGTGGTGAACGACGAGAGTCTGCCTTATCTTGCGAGTAACGTCATCGGCTTGGAATATCTATCCCACTCGCGCGCTATACACACTGCAGCCGGAGAGAGAGACACACTTGTCATTTGGCACTCGTTAAACAAACATGTGCTTCGCGTACAACCATTTGAAGTTCATTGGCGAATTCATCCGTGGAGTATAAACAGTTTACAATTCTAGTTTAATGAGTGCAAATTTTTCGGTTTAATTCAGCAACGATGTCGAATGTCGACGACGAGCGGTGGAAATGAGCTGCTTTACGTGGAAGATAACTAAGGAAAAATATCTTTGTTTTCAGCATGGGAGCAACGAGTCGTGCGATAAAGCCACAGGATGCGGAGTACACACATGGGCATCGAGCTTCGAAAAGCTGCTGGAAGATCCAAAAGGCTTGCAAACGTTCGCCGTGAGTATTATAATATTTGTTATATCGACTTGTGTCTAGACGATTACTAATGGAAGCACTCCGTTAATTGAAATAGATGACTAATAAACTGACGCGCTAATGCTTTTATTTTTCGCATATTAAGTTGCCGATGAGCCTTCGACGTGCAAAACAAATTTTTCATCTCGATTTTTTTTTTCATTTTAAAAGAGAAAACTGATCGTTGATTCTCGTTGTTTTTGGTTCAGAAATATCTGAAGAAAGAAATCAGCCACGAGAACATCTACTTCTGGGCAGCGTGCGAGAGATACTCCGACAGCGAAGACTTGGCCGCGCGAAAACGGCTGGCTGCGCAAATTTATCAGAGGCATTTGTCGAACAATGCCCCGGAACCCGTTAACGTCGACAGCCAAGCTGCCGGTCAAATTACGCCGGAACTGCTGGAATCCGCTCCAACTGATCTATTCGCTCAGGTATTCGTCAGCGTCTTTTTCTTTCTTTTACTTATAAACGAAATGAAAATGAAGTGTTACTCACTCCGAAATTGATTTTTTACAGGCCCAGAAACAAGTATTTAATTTGATGAAGTTTGATAGTTATCCGAGATTTCTGCGATCAGATATTTATCGAAGGTGTTTAGAGCACGGATATGATCCAGAAGATACGACTCCTGAAGACAGTGATTTATTTCTGACTAACTCGCCGAGTTTGAAAGTGAAGAAAAGTCATTCTGACGTCGAAGATCGCAGTAGGAAATCTATTCTTCCGTGGCACAGAAAAAACAGGTGACTATTCGATTTTTTTTTACTTGTCACGGTTAATGAAAGCCTTACAAAAATTTTATTTGAACGATAAATTTTAGGTCAAAATCGAAAGATCGAGGAGAATCAGAGTACAACAAGACGCCGAACCGAGGTGAAAAAATATACAAGAGCTTTTCGACGATACAGCGAGACAACGAAGGAAACAACAACGACGAGGATAATGTTTCCATATCGAGCAGTCGTTCATCTCTTGCTTCCTGGGATTTAGCGCTACGACAGTCTTTCACGAAACATGTAAGATGGCAATGTGTGACGATTGGTAGTTTTTAGCACTCTGTTGTTTTTCCACTAATATGAAAGCGTGTGTGAAATTATTCATAACGGTACTCAAAGAATGTATCTTTAAAATTGCTTGATTTTTTTTTCTTTTTTTTTCTGCTTGGTTTTTTAATAGCTGCCCTAAGTAGCATCACTATCAGACAAGTGTTGTTAAACATTGTTCAACGGATTGAAAGTTTCAATATTAGACGCACATTAATTTTTATAGTTCTTAATGATCAATAGTTATTAAGGTAAACTATGGTGAGGAAAGTATGATTTGTTTGCGTTTTGAGTGAAGTAGATTGTTTGTGTTGGATCTTTATATTGAATTAAACGCGTCCATAGTAAAAAATATTTAAGACCCACTGTCTTATCTTACCGCTTTATTTATTGAATTAAATTTTCGGCTAATTGTCTGTAGACGCAATTTGATGAGTTAAAACTTGAGATTGGTTTCATCACCACAGTTTATCTGAAAAGTTGAATAAAAAGAGTAAAGTTTTGCAATGGGTAATTTTGTAGTCGTCCTACGAAGGGCAGTCGAATGACAATAGAGATGCTCTCGGGTCTAAATGTACTGGACTCTGTCGAGTTATCCTTCCAGATGGCTCGACGACTGTTATACCAACCAATCACTCGGATAGCGTCCGAGACGTCCTTACTCGTCTACTTGACAAACGCGCTCTACGTTACGCGAACTACGACGTCATAGTGCTTGCTACAGACGAGGTTTGTTTCTCGATCACTAATATTACTCTTTTTCTCAGGGTAAACTGGCTTTCGTCAAAGTCTTTTCGATCATAAATTTTCTTATTTTTCTCTACTGAGCAACGAGTGCATGCAATCATAATTATTTTGTAATGGAGAATTGTGATTTTGGAGTTCCTTTGGGTTTTACTTTGTGTGTTGTAGATACTTCGATTTCTCTTTGTATTTTTACATATTTTACGCTAACTTCATTTTTTCAATTTTCATAAATTTGGAAAATGAGTATTGAAACTTGTTCTTTTAGTTTAAGTGAGCGCTATTTAAAAAAAAAATACATTTTCAATTATCATTGACACTTCATAAATCTAACGTCTGTATCATCAACTATAATAATGTGTTTTTTTCTATTTCACAGATAATAAACTTGAAACATCCAAGTTCAGTATTAGCGTCTCAAGAAGTCGAAGTTGTGCCAACGAAAGTTATCAAAGTCGATCTGCCTTCCCGCCGTGTGATAAGTGTCGTCGCTCATAAAGGAAGGACATTGAAAGAAGTATTAAAGCCACTATTGAATAAGTATGGTTTTAAACTTGACCTTGTTACTATTTGGGCCGATGGTCATCCTATTTCTATCGACATTCCTGCATCAAGTGCACCTCCGAGACTTTCTTTGACTTCAAATAATAAAGGTAATTGTCAATTTCGAATATGTATCAATAAAAGCTCAAAAGAATGCAGTATAACATTTCCATTCTGTTTCAGAAATAGTAGATGATGCTTCGTTATTTAAAGTGCCTGAAGTGCCAAAAGGTCAACCTACTTTAGATGAAATAACTAATAAGGTCTTTGAAGAACTTCGTGTAGGAAAATCTACCAGTAAACGTGATGGAGATGAAGGCTCGTGCAAGGTATGATGATACAATTTTTTAAATGTATCAAACGAGTATAATTTATTTATTAAAACATTATAATTTTTTCAGTCTGACGATCAAAAGTCTGAAAAGTCTGAAAGCTCGTCGATTTTATCCGGAAAAATTTTCTCGAGAGATTCAACCTTCTACTTGAGAAAAAAGGTAACTGTATTGATCGTCATCTTAAAATATTATATTTACAATACGCGTCAATAAGTGTATGTATAATAAATCTGTATTTTTTGTTTAGTCCAAAAATAAAAATAGTAATACGAGTGAGAAAAGTAATTCAGACTGTGGCAATGAAGAAATTAACCGACCACAACCACCGTTAATAGCAAAATGGAAGAATGGTGTGAAACTTCAACTTCCCAGTAGATTCGATGGAGATAGCAAAGGTATTGTTCACTTCCATTTACTGTTGTACTTGGATTTAAAAATGTTACTCAAAATCATTTATAACGGATTTTCAGACATATATGATGGGATAAAACGTGCTCAAAAATTAAGTTTAGAAGATCAGAGAGGAACAGAAATAAATTTCGAACTTCCAGACTTTTTGAAAGTAAGTACCCATATCGAAAGTATTCGAATAATTCATCTGTATACTTAGAAAATTTATTCATCAATAAAAAATTGCAGAATAAAGAGAATGGAAAAATTGACGAAAAGAAGCGAAGGAAATCGCGCTCTACGCCAGGCCACAGTGATTTTAGTAAATTTTACGATTCTGAAGAAGAGAAACCGATTCTCGATCAGTGTTACGACAACACGAGTAGTTTAGAAACAACTCTAATTGATGGCGACAAGACAATCGTTGAAAACGGATCTCATTATTTCGACTCGAACAAAACGTGCAATCAAGATCACATGCAAATCTCCCCAACAAAATTACTCAAGCCACCACCACTTCCACCAAAGCCAAAGAGTTTGACGAATTCTTTGCGAAGTAATGCTTTGCCTACTAGACCATTCCAACGCGTTGTAAATTACGATAAGAAAACTATTTGACGAACTCAACTATGAAGTATTTAGGAGAACTAAATAGCTTTAAGAAGGAATCAAGTATGAGATTATGTAGCAAATTTTATGAAACTTTTATAGGTAAAGTTGCGCTAATAGCTTTTTTCAATTAATTAAGGCAGTTCGCAAAAGCAAATCAAGCGCAGCTATTATAATAGTGAGTGCCTTAATATAGTTTTTTCTTTGTTTCGAAATAACATAGTGGAAAAACTTAAAATAATTGTATTATAGTGACTTCATGACATGAAAAAGACTAAAAGAAATTGTTATGATATATTTATATTTTTTATTCTATTTAAAAAAAAACAACCGTGAAAAGTATATTAAAAAAACATACTATTGTACGATGAGTATTATTAATTTTTATAATAATTAGATATAAAATAAATTATATGAAAGCCGTTTAATTTTGCCTTTTCCATTAAAAGCACAACCTATTGTAGAACTATAATGATGTATGTACTCTTAAAAACAATTCAAACATTGCAACATCGAATTATTACCATTACGATTATGAAAACAATATTTTATTTGCCTTCAACTTTATCTTTTGTACATCACGTTTTATTTTTTAATATTTTAAAGCTTATTAATAATTTTTTCGTACATTATTCTACCAAAAAGATTTTATAATTCAAGCCACAGTTACAGTAAAAAAATTATTAAATGTATTTATTATTTAGCAAAAGTATATTGAAATAATTAACTTCTTATATTATTATTTAACACATTAATTTTTTGATTGTCCGATCACGGTTTTACGATGTACATACGTTAGTAAAATTATAGTTGATAAAACTAAATCATTCCCATTTATTTTGATGGTGAAATCTTATTTCCCAATTTTTCTATTCCGTTACATATCTTTTAATGTTTTCAAATATACTTTGATATTCAGAAATAAAAATATATATACCGACAAACGATCATAATTACCATTTTCTTTTATTTTTAAAAAAGTTCGTTAGAACAGTCATCGAACGTCGAAAGAATTTTCGAACGTTGAAATCGAATAATATATCGAATGTATTTACGGAATTAGAATTATTTAACATTGCAAATTTTAATAAAGATTTCTACAATGACTCTACTAGAATAATTTTTACAATTAAATGTTGATTCCTCAATCAACAAGTAGGCAATTTTCTCGGCGCAGGCGTGAAGAAAAAGGCGCGCAGATAGCGCGCGCTCGCCGATAGGAGCCCGCGGAATCAGAGCCAGTCAGTGTCTCCTTGCATGCCGCGAGCGCGGCTCGTGCTAATATACCGCAACGTCGATTCGTCGGTTCTACCGTTCTTTGCTGACAAATATACCTGTCGTTGTCTACAATTAAGTGGAAAATTACTTCGTAAACATTCGCAGCTTTTCATGATTGATTTTCCAGAGAAAATCGAAGTGTACACGAGTGGCAAAAGTGGCCCTGGACTGTCAAGTGCTTTCGTCCTTATCTCAGTGATTTGCGTGTTTTGTTTCGTTCTTTTCTCAATCTTCTGAGAATATTTGTGACTCAGTGATGTACGAGTATAATTAAATCGAAATTAGTTAATTAAACCTAACCTTTTCAACTGATATTGGCGGATGAGTCAGAAAGTCCCGCCAAAAAGTTTCGTCGAAAAACAATCGTCGATTTGTGTGAGAAACGTGAGTATTTTGTGTATCGAGTATTTAAGAAGGTTGTTCATAATAATGAAAAGTAGTTAACGAATTTGCTAGTGGATTTCGTATGATGAAATAACGGAAATTCGTGGATAAAAAACGTTCGATTTGACATCTTTTATAACACATGTTTGAGAATTTAAAGGGCTCGATGCACGTGGACTTTAAATGTAATTTGAGAAGGTCGAATATCATGTGACCCTGTAGTGTCCACTTTTATTGTCAATTCGTTTTATTGAAGTGTCTCAACCATCAGGCACACAAAACAGCAACTAAATTTCATTTATCAATGTTTAAACAATTTTCTTTGGCAAAAAATTTAATTTCAATATTTTCATTCTCGGATTTGCATCGCAGCTTTATATCAAATACGCCGAATATTCGATAGTGATTTGACAAATTGAAATACTTTTTAACAATAAAATAAATTTTGACTTGCAGGCATCCTGTAGTCTGGCATCACTCTACACAGCCTTGATGTGGAAGTTGCATTTGGCAACGAGTAGAATAGTTTTATGACATTAGGTAAGTGAGAGAAAATCGCGTTGGCCATATAATTCACATGTATTTATTTGATCGTGAGATTTATTCGGTTACGTCGATGGAATTATCAATTTAAATTTTTTTTTTTATTGATTTTCACGTTAGTTTATTGATTTCCCTCTAAATAATACTACTTCCCCGCAAAGAGTTTTTGACCTTTCAGCTGTTTAATTTATTTCAACATTCATACGTGAACAAAGAATTTTCTATTCAATTTTCTTTTATCGAAATTCAATCAAGCAGGTAGCATTTATTGTAAACATATCACTTGTAACCGAAGCGTGTTATTGTACACCACATTCTGCAAGCAGCATCGATTATTATCTTTCACTTCCGCGCAATTCGAGCCGTGAATATCAGGACCACCCATGACCCGATAGCTTTTACTTCGCTCCCGCGCTTTTTTTTTTCTCGCAGGAGATCGAACGAGACGAGGGTGGGGTGTCGTCGTCGTTTAGTGTTTCTCGGGCGTAGTCTCATCGTCCACTTGTTAATTATGCGCGTCTCACTCCCCCGAATATAATCCGTCGTCGACCGTTAGGCAAAATATACTACGCGCTTGCCGGATGTCCTCGTCATTTCGCTTATTAATGCAATGCGAATTGAAGGTTGCAAAATGCTCAAGAGCTACGTTTAGCAACTTACGCGACAAATACAGTACAATCCAAGTAAATTTCTTCTCTTTTATTTTTCGTATTTGTAATCACGAGCTCGTGTATAATCAATAATTTTCTTTCGCTTCGTTCGAAAACGTACATAAACACAAGCACATTCCCACGTGGCTCTCGCAGCTCTCATGAATGAAATGAAATCGATTCGGTTTATTTACATTCGACTCGCGCGTTGTTGATATCGTTCCATTGAACGGCATATTATTTCCCCCTCAGGAATTCATCGAAAGTTAAACGAAAAAAAAAATAGAGGAAAATAAATTTTCAAATGAGTAATAATTATGTCATTTCAATGAACGGCTATAAAAACGCTCTCTCTCGCAGTCTGACACTTATGTAATTCAATGTGTGCCATGTGCCATCGTGGGATTTTGATAGCGCACTTATTTCAAGTGCGAGAGAAAGAAAGACGTTAAAGTCTCGCCTTTTCTCCCCCTCCCACGTCCTTCACGTTCATATAAAGCGATCAGAATGTCAGACGGTTGACAAACGCTTCTCGCAACTTTGTGATTCATTGCACGAATGTCAGAAGTCAAACTTTCAAATGTTTTTTATTGTTTCACGTTAGAAATTAAAAAGAACCCTAAATAAGAATGCGTAATTTTGGGAATTCACTTTAACTCAGTTAATCAACGCGAACCGATCGTAAAATAAATTGTAGCTAAAGAAGCCATTCCACCACGGAAACCTTTCTTTCAAACCTATTTAAAAAAAGCTGGTCTTTTATTATTTTTTTATGTCGCTGGTCATTTGGCAGCTCGGCGGTCTCTATAGAGTTTCTCGGGTGACGACGGTTAAACGCTCGCTCGCTCTTATATATCTGAAATATATATTGGCATAGCAACACCATCGCGCCAAGAATCGAGAGAGTCTGGGGGGCTTTGCTTCGCTTTGCACATGTGTTCGCGCATCGACCGTTTGACATTTTGCTCTCTCTCCACTCTCGCACTCATCTCGCGTGGTGCGGTCAGCTGCCTCCTCGGCCGTCGTTTGGGCTTTTATATGTACAGAAAAAGTTCTCTCTCGCTGTTTGATGGATTGATTTATCGGTTACTCCAATTCCAGTTTTGGAGCAGTTACGTGAAATTCGTTCGATGCATGATGTAAAAAATGATTGATAATGAAATTAGCTGTAGAAATTTACCGATGTTCTATTTATATATGTACGCATTCAACTTCAAGCCTGTGAAACATTTTTATCGTGTTATGTAATATGTCGTTTAGGATCACAACCTCTAACTGTTCGTTTATTTTGTTTCTTTTTACAGGAGAATTGATGATCCTCTGCATTGGATTATACAAAGTTGGATAATTTGTATATTTAATAATTAAATTTAAGTTTTAAAAAGTATCGTAATTTTCGATTTTATAGTTAAAAAAAACAAAGTGAATTTTATCGAAGCTTCAAGTGGACATTGAAGTATTGTCGTGACGCTGACTTTACGAAACGCAATACGAGTAAATTAATCAATTATTTTTTAATAAGTAACGTTAACGAACTATCACATAGTGCGCGCTTAGTGATCAATTTTAAAAAATATAATCAAGAATTTTAAACGTTCTCTACGAAAAAAATTTTGAAGAAAAAAAAACGAAGATAATATGTCTTACCGATTAAACTTGAACAACGGCAACGTGCAGAAGCTGTCGATGATAATGGAGATGGACAACGAGACACCACGATTGGCGCCCAATTCACCGCTCACGCCCATCACGAGCATCGCCCGAGATCTCGGCCGTTACAGCTTATCGGCTAATGATACACCAATTCGAGCTATTAACAGATTCTCTGGTGAGTTTTATTTTTTCTTTTTTATATATCTATTTTTTTTTCATTCATAAATGTCTTGAGACCAGATTGGAATCTTGGAAATGGAAGTGTTTCCCTCGAAATCAGCTGGTATGTGAGAACGTTGTGATCAAGTATTGATGATTTCAAAAATGATAATTCACTGCAAAAACAAATACTAACCTTCAACTTTAATTTAGAAATGCACTTGTGCAAAAAAAATAATAACAAAGGGGAGCATGAAAGCATCGTTTGTAAATGCAGACGCATGCCAGTTACGATTTTTTTTAAATAGCAGCACCTCTATAGCAATCTTTACCAAACAAACTTTCAAAACGACGTTCAAGCTTCATCATTTTTCACCTCGGTTTATTCGACTTGTCACCTATACAGTAACAAAAAAAAAGCTTGAAAAAATAAGAAATCGAAATGTTGGATGGACACCTCACATACGTACGCACAGTTTTCCCGCGTGCGTATATAGAAACGAGCGTTAAAAGACCCCGAGATATTAGGTATTGGCAACGGAGCAGATGCTATGGCGCATTTTACCAACCCCATGTATACAGACACTAGCCACAAGGGTAGTTTCTCTCACTCACTCTCTCTCGCTGGCGCTACGTTTACACACGACAGACGAACATCATGACGATAGAGAAAAAGTTTTTCCGTGCAGCATGTAGCAAATGTGATATTAATCGGTTGTAACCGACGTTTTTCGCTGATATCATCGTCCAAAAAGTAATCGATCAACAATATCGTTATGATACGAATGCGTCGTCTTATATATGTAGTTCGATTCAGTCGACACCAGATGACTACGAAAACATCTTTCTTACGTTAAACTGAACGTTTTGTACTTTAAAAGTGAGAATTGGAGGTGAATAACGACGTCTAGAATTTTAGAATTTCACCAAAGTTCTCTTTGGTTTAGATTGTAGTATATTTCTTGCAATTGCAAGATGTTAGTTGCATTCGATTTTTTTTTCACCAAGTAATCGTTTAAAATTCTTGAAAAAACAATCTTTATCATCACAATACAATTCTATATCGTTTGTCAATCACCGACAAAGACCCAAATCAACCTTTCAATCAATTGCGCGTGCAGCCCTTTCGTGCTCCCGTCAAAAGACAAATCGATTCTCTTCAAATGTGCGTCAAAAGAAAGAAAAATAACAACGGCCAAAGAAAAGCGCAATTGAGCGAGATCAATATCGACGGGACTACAAAAGTGTAGCAAATCTTGCGCGCGAGCGTAAAGGGATTTCCCCGCAGCCTTGACTCCAAAACTCACGGCGCGGCTCCTTGAACTTGGCCCGTCCTTCACATTGGCGGGAGAGAGAAAGAGAAGAAGTAGTAGCTCGCCGGCTGTCCGTTCTATCTCGTTCACAGGCGCGCGAAGGTCATTAATTTAGCTCTCGCTCTCTTTTTTTTTCGTGTGTGATGTGGTGCTGCGGCTGCGTGTGTGTATATGTTCTCTCAGTTGGCTGCGCACGCGAGCAATTGACTTTGACGAGTAATTGTTGGATTGATATGATTAAACGATTTTTTTTTAAGACTGGTGTTTGTGTAATTCATATATTTTTTATTATAACATAAGAATTCAAAATTTATTTTAAATAGTAACAGAAGTTATTTTTAGGCGCGGATTAGTATAATAACGGGACTATAGCAGTCAGCTGTTTCTTCCATATGAGCACATAGTATTCGAAACCACATTTATGAAAAACAGCGATGTGATTAATTATTTCCGATAAATTGAATTATGAAAATACACAATGATGAATTATCTCCAACTGAATGTTAAAGAACTCTCGCATTATGGATGAATAATTTGATTCATTTCCAGCTCGCGGTAAATTTTGTTTAGGGAACGTGACTGTAGATGCTGTACGTGCTTCAGAGCGTACATTGTACAAACTTCATCCCCCTCGTTTACAAATTCGTTTTGGAAGTGTCTAATTAATAATCGCGCATTAACAAGTTATTAATCTCCGACGACAATTAATAAATCCATGTCGACACGTCCAAAAAAAAATATCACGCGTATATATAGTTATTAAAATAAAAAGCGAGCAACTAATCCCCCAAAAAACTCGCGCAATCTGTATAGCTAAAACAAAAGACGGGACTATAACAACGGGACGTAGAAATTAATTAAGCGTCGCAAGCGTTAATCGCAGGTATAAAACGGCGAGAGAGAGAGAGAGAGAGAGCGACTCTTGGCAATGTTACAAGGCGCATGATCGCAGGTCGAAGGGTGCTAGGGGAGAGAGGGAGAGTAGCTCGTGCCAGGCAGGCGACCTTTGCACATATATATACACACAGCCAGACATACACATACACATATTGGCGGCGGTGGGTACTGCTTATATACCAGGTGCTCACCTGCCCCCTCGCGTTAGGTGACTGGCTTCGTGGCGCCCCTGTGCCTACTTACGCTCTCGCTTTTTTTTCTCCCTCTCTCTCTCACTCGCGCGCGCGCCGCTCAAAATCTTTAGGGGGGTTCGAGGCGAAAAGGGTACGTTGAGAGAGTGAGTCGGCCTCCCGGGGCACTGACCTACCCCTGCCTGCCTGCAACCGTTATGAAGAATCAGCTGTTCGCACTTTGCCAAAAACGAGAGAGAGAGAGAGAGAGAGAGAGAGAGAGAGAGAGTCACGCCCTTGTTTGTGAGACTCTATATATATGTATGTATACATAGTTGCGTATGTGTATCCTGTAAGTAGCAGCCGTCGCCGGATTCAATTAGTCAAGGAGAGAGAGATTAATTTCGCGCCGCTGCTGCTACTGCTGGCTGCAGAGTGATTGACAATTGAGTGCTCGCGTGCCCTTTTTCTAGTACTTGTGCATGTATTTACGTCTAAGCAGTGGATATATAAACTTTATGGGATAGCACTAATTTACCATGCGGGATGCGTGAAAACTGGTTTTTTTTTTTCATTCGAGTACTTCAATTCGTGTCGATTGCTGTGTTTCCATTGATCTTGTTTTTCTTTTGCGATGATCTTTCTTCTTCGTGCATACAATGTGATTGTGGTTAAGTGATTTGTAAATACGTGATCCTACGTTTAATTGAATTACTATAAGTGCTTATTTAAATATCAGCTGATTTACAATGTATAAGTTTGCAGGTACTAGTTGATAATTTTTTTTTAAATTCTTATATTTTATCGCAGTACGGGTTTCAAAAGATATTTTGCAAATATTATAGAAAATACGTAATCTAAAGCTGGAACAATCAGTAAATTGGCTTGTCCGTTTTTGTTTTATTATTCCGTTTATTACCGCATGACGATACAAAATACGTCCTTATTTTTTTCTTTGACATTCAAAATTGATTGTAAAAAATTATTTAATAACAGATTAAGATAAAATGTGCGAAGAAAATCTATCTAATTTTTTTTTGCCAGATTTCAATTAGGTATCGTACATTAACCCTTCCATATTGTTATTTTGGAAATTCAATTATTTGTAGCCATGCTATTTGAAGAATACAGACGCTTATAATAATAATAATATAACTGTCTATATTCGTTGGTACAACAAATTGATCTCTGACGAAAAAAAAATGATATCGATTTTCATCGTAATTTTTTTGATAGAATCGATTGTATTAGTTCGTTGTTCAATATAACAACTTTCATATAATTTTTCATAAATAATTGCAAATGCCAATAAATACTTTTGTACTATAGTATTATAAACGAGATAGCTAGATTCATGCTATCAATCCCAATTTATGCCTGGGCCCTACTGCAGTTTTTTTTAACGTGATTAGAAAACAGGAATCTAACAATTGTCTTCAACATTCAGATGTATTAGACAATTAAGTATTCATGCTTCATCCAAACTCATTTTTCTTATTATATATTGAATAAACAAAACTACTGAAGAAACAAGTTCCGAAAAGGAGATTATTATTCGATAAACCGACAGAGCAACAATTGATTTTTATTGAAAGTAATACAATAAAAAAGGCGGTTCCCGTAGGAGAGAACAAACGAAAAAATAACTAAGGGAGCCCGATGACTCGGAAGAAGAAGACGAAGAAGAAGGGCGCCCCGTTTTGGACTCCCTTTTTTGGCAAAGAAACCTCGTCGTCGCGCTTCTCTCCCGGATCCCGAACTCGTCTCTCTCTTATCTCCCTCCTCGGCGTGCTCTCTTTTTCTCGCTCGTTTACTCGCTCTCTCTCTCTCCCCTCACATTTTGTTCATTCTTGGGCATCCCTCGTCGCGACGAGGTCCTATTGTCGAAGACAGGCCCGTCGAATTTAAAAAGACGACGTCGCGCGCGCGGCATTTAAACTTTAAAAACCCCTCGCCCCGGGTTAACCGGCCCGACCACGTGCTCTCCCATTTTTTTTTTCTTTTGGCGGGACTCGCTGTGCATGTGCATGTGTGTGTGCTTCTTTTTACTACGCTCGCGAAACGAAAAAGTGCGTTGCGATTTTTTTCTTCTTTCATTGCTTCGGGACACGTCTTCTCGTCGGCGCAAAACGCCATTCACTCACTGCGCCCTTTTGTGTCGAATTCGCGTTTTATTTTGTGTACGCAACGAAAGTACGTTTGCGCGAGTAACCAGGGTGTCTTTTGTGCACTCGCGAATAGCCGAGCTTTATCTTCAAACTTGATTGTGTACCCAATTTTTTGGGTTGTGTATTATCTTATTCGATTGTCCAGTTGTTGGGGTTGCAAACTGAAAATCGGTTATTTCTACTCAAACTTGATTTGATTGTAATACAGGACGACATTTCAAATGCAATTTTACCCATACTTTATAGTTTTTTTACAGTTAACATTTGTCTTACTCTATTCCATAAACCAAAATTGAACTATCTAGATAAAGTAGTTGAACGAGATTGAATCCACCTGCCTGTTTGACTTCCCTTCAAGTTTTATATCTGGATGGAGAAAAATTGTTTTTCTTAACAAAATAAATATCGAACAAAATATTTTTTTCAATAAATAATTATAATAATCTTTTCTATCCATCAATAAATTGAAAATTAATATTAAAAATTGCAAAATTTATTATTTCATCGAAATTCTTTTCACTCAATACTTTATATTGAATTTATTTTTATAATATGGAAATCAGTAAATTATTCGTTACCATCAATGTCGCGAACAGAAAACCTCTCCGCCTCTGTTACTCTTTCTTTTTATACAAAAAATAATTAAGGCAGGAAAGAGAAGAAAAATGGTGGAACATAATAATGTGTAATCGCGCGTAGGTGGAACATAGGGTACCATTATTCTTTTTCCGGCGCACAAAAATACACACATTTCGACAATTACAACATCAATTACTTACCTCCAAAAACAACAGCAGCTACAGTAACTCACACCGACACAAACTCAACCTCTTTTTTACGTTAGAAAAGTTAGAACGAAACGATATACCCCATTTTTCGCCGCATACTTTAACATTTGCATTTAATAAGTACAATTATCATAGCGAAGTGGCCGATAAAAAAAAATAAGCCAGGGATAAGGCGAAAGATCGATAAGGGGTGGAAAGAGGGACAGCGTTTACACATGTTGCATTCATGAGCGCGGCACGAGCCACGCATTGTGAAGGTATTATAGTTGCGCGGGCACTCGACACACACACGCACACACTGCTATTGCATGCGTAGAGAGAGTATATATAAGAGAGCGTGCAACGTACTTTGGGCGCAACGGACGTGAACGAGGTCGACATGTGGTGACTTCGCGTTGTGACTTGCCCTCTTCTCTCTCCGTCGTCGTCGTCGAGAAAATATACGCGCGACTTATATGTAATACCAAATTTTGACTAATTTCGTCAAATAGACCTGTGCGCGCACACAACGTCCATGGGAGAGAGATTCTTATCCGTCCGGAAGGAAAATTCAGACAGCTGGATTGTATACATAACGTTCGGGCGCCGACTAATAATCGATATATACACGTCAACTCGATGATCTGATCTTATCTCCGCTGTGTCGATTAATCGACGCTCGTGAATTTGTAATTTGTAATAAACAATGTATTTTAAACGTCCAAATTTTGTCCAACGCGAGCGAGTCTATATACACATAAGTTAGTGTCATCGCCCTATGACGACGAAACATCCGGCTGTGCGCAAAGCAAACAATCTCGATTTCAAAAAAGCAGCTAAAGCGGACGGAAGAAATCTGCCGAAAAAAAAGAAGAAGAAGAAGAAGAAACGTAGTAATATGGGACTTATAACGGCCGTGATAAGATTAGACGAAATGCTGTTGTGGTGTCTACCGGTGCTACTATCACCGTCACCGTAATTTCCTGCGATAGACAGATTGCACTGCTCGCAACGGAAAAGAAAAGCAAGCAAAGAAGGAAAGAAAAAAAAGGGGGAGGCGCGGTGACGGCACGTGCCACCACCACCACCACCATGCAAGCTGCGGGTGTATACTTATACTACTCACCTGTTGCACTTGCCACCACCGCTTTTCTCTTAATTTATGTCGAATTAGGCGCGTGCGAGTGTGTGCCATTCGAACAAACGTTTAAGATATCTATATACCTACACACGTGCGTCGGTGAAGGAGGTTGTTTGCATTTCTCTCGAGCGTTTAGTACAAACTGTTTTTTTAAGTTTGACGAGCGCTTGCGTGCGTACTCGATTAACCCCTAAGCTGCAAGGAAATAGAAAAAAAAGTGATATCTTGATAGGCGATTGCGCAGGGGAAATTTCGACTGTTTGAAGTGAAAAGCTGAAGTTTGAAATAACGGCTTTTGGGGTGTTGATGGATATGCTTGTTGATTAAAGTATGAAAGTTTTTCACCCATCAATCTAAAGACACGCAATGCGTTTTCATGTACTTTATTATAGTTTTTTTTAGAAAATAAAATAAGAGAATTGAATTTAACCCTTTCAGTGAATCGATTTTATTTCAATTATTATCATTTTATACTATATTTTTTTCAAGTTATTTTGAATATTCCATATTATTTTATGTATCCGTATCAGTGCCCGTCATGATTGAAGAATATAATAAAAATTTTAGCTGACTCTAAAATAAAAATTGTTTGTTATCAGATAGATTTTTTCTATGTAGAAATAGCTACTCTGTTTATTAAGTAAAAAGTAATTATTAAAAAAAAAATAACAGTGACAAAGTAAGATACGTATTAATTAATACTTAATTCAAAAAATAAAGTACAATTATTTATTTAAAATATGATTTAAAATTTTTTTATATTTCATTTTAAAATCGAACAAATCAAAGCAGTCAAACATATGTTTTGTGAAGTTTAATTTGTGGATCAATTTTTACACTTACATTCTTCACCAATAGGTGGTACATTTAGAATACACGCACAATATTTATCGCATAGCAATTTAAAAACAATTCCAATTTAGTACTTGACACTAATTTTTCGTTTAATTTTGACTTCACTAATATTGTGCTTGACTTTAAATAAATCTTTCATACATTAGCGCTCAATTCTTCATCTAAAAAAATTATTCTGATAAATCTACATAAAATATACTTTGTGACAAGATGAACCAAACTTATTCATTTTATAAAGCTTTATGACAATAATGATTGTATTTTTCTGTAAATCAAACTATGTATTACCAATATTTGTTAAACGACGTTCGCCATCGCCGACGCAATACGTAGGCGCATGAATGATACAGCTTTTTCTTATATAAGAAATAACTTATATAGTAGTACATATGTCTCTTCGTGAAAAAGAATATAAAATAAGTATAGTTTGGAATAAAAAAACAATTATCGAACGTTGTAAATGATACTTAAACTGACAAGTCGCATGTGATTATTAGAAATTGAACTTGAAAAATATTATAAATATTTTTTGAAAACAGTGTCATACAGTTGTGGTACAGTATCATTGTGAAGTACAAATTTTTACACTTCTATTTCTCGTTGGTAGATGGATTATTTTATTCGAATAAGAAAGCAATATTAAGTCCTGAACAATTGAAAGGCAGAGATTTTTTATTTAGCGCTTGACTAAAATATTGTTCTTTTAATATAGATTACTGTCGGTCTCTTTATTCGTTGGTTCATGGAGCGAACCTTGCGTTTAATCTCACGTTTGACCGACGGTATGAAAATAATCGTTCCTACTAATTTAAAATGCACTATCTTAAAAAATTAATCAAATTTTATTCTTTGCCTAAAACTTTTTAAAAATAATATTAATGGCATTATTGTTTTCAACTATCCCTTAATCCGTATTTATTGAAAAACATTCTTTAACGCCAGCAATATCTATCCATATATATCTATGCACAGCATATGGGCGCAATCATTTAAATCAATCCCGTAAAAGCCGTCGCGACAACGACGGCGGCCCAAGACGTTCGCTGACCTCGGACGTCGCACTATAACAATAACAACCCCTTCGTACATAAAACATAATGAAGCACGCGCTTGGTTAGTCCCATTCGAAATCAAAAGCACGACACAGCCAAGCGAATTTGAATGTTTATCGAGGCAAAACTTGGAAAGGGTTCTTTATACACGTCTCGTGCTGGCGCGCGTCGTCTACAAAAATAAAAAAAAAATGAAGAAGTACACAAGAGAGAGAGAGAGAGAGAGAGAGAGAGAGAGAGAGAGAGAGAGAGAGAGAGAGAGAGAGAAAGGGAGAATTCGCGCGACGTCTTCTCCTTGCGCCTGGGCGTCTTATAGTTGCCATTAACATATCCTGTAGGGCCGGTAGTGCAAAGTAAGCTTCATTCTCGACCTCTTGCCTCTCTTTCTCTGTACCCTCCTATATAACGGTCGTGTGCGCCCGGCGAATCGCTAATCGACTCTCTCTCTCTCTCTCTCCCCGTATTATTGTGTAGAAATGTGTATTCGCTCACTCTGATTTATTATTCAAAAGGTGCATGCACTCTCCTGCGTACATACGTACCGCGATAGAGAGAGAGAGGAGCGGTCAACAAGATTTTTTCGGTAAACAATTCTTTGCGCGCTGCTCTGTATTATAGATTACGCCAACCGCTAACTTATCAAAACCATTGCCGTACATAGACTTTTTTTCATACGCATATCGCCACTTGATTATACATACAGGGCGTATGCGCGCGTGCATAAATCGCCCACATAGTGTCTACGAAAACAACAAGAGAGAAGCACCAAATTTCTTTATCTAGCAGGCTCCAAAAATCAATTTACGACCAACGCGCGGTTCTATATAGATTAGTCGCATCTGCCCGCACAGAAGCCATTAGCGCGTACACTCGATCCCGATATATATATAGTAGTCTCTATATTCACAGATGCACGTTACATCGTATATAGGGGAGTCGCACATATACTATCAGTGTATATACGAGGACATGTGCAGACTCCCACTATATATAATAGCGGAGCGAGCCGCCGGCCAACGGCCGAATTTCGGTTGTTGTATAGGGAGTGCGAGTGTGGCACGGCACGCGAGCACATCTATAGCGAGGGCGCCGCCCCAATCGTGCGCGCGCGCACACCACTATATGACGACGACGACCCCCCTCGATCGCGCTTTTTTTTTCTTCTCTTCTCTTCTTGTTGTTGTCTCGTGTGCCCACCACTGCGCGATATAGGCTCTCTGCTGCTGCTGCTGCTGCTGCTGCTGCTGGATGTTAATTGTTGCTTGGGGTTACGATATACTGTACAAACTATAGCACCGGCCCTATATGTATTTTTTTTTTCTATCTCGTGCTATGAATAACTATAGTTTACTGTGGCTTTTTGCGTGGATAGAAAAATCAGTTTGAAAGTGTAATACTTTCGATTTCTCTCATTCTCGACGTTTTCATAAAGTGTAACGACCCTACTGTAAATTCAACGTGCAAACTTCGTTAATTTTAATAAAGGTTTTTTTTACCGGATTACGTAAAAGAAAACCAGTCAGGTGTAAAGGTGTGCTCCGAAGTCCCACAAAGTATACAAAACCGCGCGCGCGGTGTTGGGTTCAAACCTGAAAAATATCGTATTGGGATTACGGCTTTTTGCAGTTAAAACGGACTTTCGGATAGAATCCCTCGTAAAAGGATTTTCGTTGTCTCTAAAAGTTGCGATTTCCAAATGGGATCTATCAGCTGTGTGTGTGTCTGTGCCGCTTGGTTAAAAAAAAAGGGTATTCGCGCTTGGATGGCTTAATCCTTCCAATTTACCGTAAGCAGTGAATTTCTTCTTTTTTTTAGCCTTGCGGTTGGGTTTCGCATCGTAGCACCTCCCAATAATAGAAATACCTTTTATTTACCTTTTTTTTCCTCGGCTTTGAGAAAGCATTCGCTGTGATCGACGTGATTGGCAACACACATTTCAAATTTGAGAGAAAAAAAAACTCGAAAACAGGCATATGTGCCTGCGAGATCGTAAATTACAAAAAGATGTTGCAATGTTTTATTAGAATATGTCGTCGTAAAGTATCTTTCACGAAAAGGAGAAGAGCCAGGTAGTAGAAATCCTATGATATCTATAACGCGCCGCCATAGGACGGACTGCTTTCTACACTCCTTTTTTTTCCTCTCTCTCCCGGGTGAAAAGTCGTTTATCATTTCGAAACTCTCGGTAGCATCTTCGTCGCCGTCGTCGTCCCTTTTTTTTTTTCAAAATCGAAAAGCTATTCAATGAAAAATGATGACAAATGACACGGTATTTTGCGGCTATAATTATTTTCATTCAATGGACATTGTTCGATAACAGTTGTCGAAAATAAAACGTTAAACCGTGGCAAAGCAAAAAGAAATAATAGTCTCAACCGTATATACATATTCTATCTTCGCTATACATACACGCAACGAAAAAGAAAAAAAATGTATTATTTATATCAAAGCAATCTGATAAGCGTCAACACCTATCCTTCAAAAGCCAGAAATTTCGAATGGAAGAAGGAAGAAAAGAAAGGAAGAAAAAAACATCAAGTCGCCGCATTAGCATGGTGCAGGGTGCATCGGGCATAGAGCAGCAGTGGCGTGGTTATTAGACGTAATTACGCGCGAGTTGACGGTGGAAATTAAGAAACATGTATTCCATAATACACATTGGAAGTGTGCGCGCGCTCGAAGAAGTTACGGTCACGGTGGGGTAGGTTTCACCTGTTAAAAAAAAAAACGCACCCGCAACACATGGCGTTCGCCTTTTCCGATGCATCGCGGGTCGTTACACTCGCGCGCGCGACCAGCAGTTCGCTCATTATATACTTTACCTACCTGCGCGCCTTATTTCTTCTTCTTTTTCTTTTTTTGTCTTCGTGCGTCGCGGCGACACACTCGGACGACGGGGGCGCTAAGACGTTGTTTTTTTTTTGCTGCCTTCCGATCTACGCCCTTCCGCCTCTCGTCGTTGAACTCTTTAAACGCTCACTTGTGTGTTTACCTTTGTTGCGCGCTTTACAGGTGCATTCGCTAGATGGCTAATAACTTTGTTCGCTTTATTTTCGCACTTGATACTGTATGACCTTTTACTTTTGTGGTTTTATATATGATTTCTTTATGAGTCGATATATTTATTTCAATATAGATGGTTGGTTTTGATGTAATTAGGGTTAATATACTGTGTTTTTCTTTTAATTCAAAACCGAATTAAAAATGTGGTACTAAATGTAGAAAGACATTGTTCTTTTAATCTTCTATTCTTCGTCGGTAGATGGCTCGTTTTTAATGGAATACGTGGACAATATTGATCACATAGCAATTGAAAGCAATTGAAATTTATAGATTTTGCACTCGACTAACATTTTTAACGAAGTATCAATATACTACAGTTTTTTTACTACAGCGTAGTTTGAAAAAACCATTTCGAAAAACCAACGTAAAACACATTTTATCATAGAATCAATTAAACTTTGTACTTTAAATATAACTTCATAACAATGATAATTGTATTTTTTTTAAATCAAACAAATATTCAATATTTATTGTTCGCCATTCACTATCTCCGAAACAACGCACGTATAGAGGCATACAGGCAATCAGTTAAATCAATCCCGTGAAAGCTCTACAGACATTACTGCGTGCAGAAGTTTGAATCAAACCGTAGTATACAATCGAAAAAAATTTTATATAAATGTATGCAATGAGTTCGCGCACGTTGCATAGCTGTCATCAAGGCTGCATTAAAAATTTTCAGCAAAACTCAAAGTTTTTTTAAAATAACATCCCCCATAAATCTTTATTTTATTCTCTTCCTCATTTGTAAATTGAAATAAACGTAATCGCGCAGATCGATTATCAAATCCAAGCCTCTCCATAAAATATTGACACCACAAGTACATCAATTCTATTACCACACGCCTCAACGACAATTCAAGATATCCAACTCGAATAGAAAAGAAAAAAAAAACCAGAAGCGATCGCAATAAAGTCGACAACGTACTTGCTCACTCGCAATGCAACAATCGAGTCTCGAGCGCCAAACAATACAATAATCGATCGTCGCGTGCACCCTTTCTTTTTTTGTTCTTAATTGCCGTCCGTCCATATATACTACATATACAACGTCGCGCACACACGCAAAAATCATGGCTCATTTGGGTGCTTGCTTGATTGACTCTCGTTTTATATATATAATCGAGGCGTATTATACATGCTGGGTGCTACAAAAGCATTGGCGGGCGCGCGCTTGAGCGAGCAACGGAATGAAAAAGGGGGAAAACTCTGTATATGTAGATATTTGTGCTGCTATGTGTGTATGTAAGGGAAGGGGGAGCAACTGCCTGTGCAGTACGGTGTTGGCGCGCGCGCGCAAGCGAGTATTATGTCGGAGGGGTTGCGAGCAAGCAGACGTATATATGTGTGTATGTATGTGTGAGCGGGGGCTCATAGTGCATTTTGTAACGGTGGCACGTGCCCGTTAGAGACTGACTCAGGGCCTGACTGTGCGCGGCGTGCGCCCGTGCTAACGGGGCTAAGGTGACAGAGGGTGCGTGAAAAGTGAAAAGAGACGGAGAGAGAGAGATCGCCGCCGCAAGGAGGATTGCCCCGACAATTAGCGATAGATGGGCCTTATACTTGCGCACGCGGTCCCTTTTACTAAATCGAATTTGCTGTGTTAATCTATGTTACGAACCATGGAGTTTTCTTAAATTTTCCTTTTTCTTTTTATCGTCAAAGTTGAACTGAATACAGGTGAATTTGTCATGACTATACTTCAATTCGTAAATCATCGTTAAATATTTTTGCAAAGTCCGGTTACGCAAAACTGTTTTAAAACACAAACCCCGTCTTTAAAAAAAAACTGAATACTCAATGCAAAGTATACAATGTTGATGCAAGTAACAGCAACTCCCTGGCTGCCATGCCACTCTCGTGAGAGATGCATTTGCATTTTTTTTTCTCTTTACAAACTCGGACCAACAACAATGTGTATACCAAAAATTTTGATTCCATCGTACGGCTTTTTTTTTTCTTTCCCGCACTCGTCGGACAGGCTGACGTCTTATGTGCAACGACTTTTAAATGGCGCGCGGGACTCAATGCCGAACATTGTCATGGTATATCGCGAGCAAGCAGCAGAGAGAGAAGAGAGCGGGGATTTAAATCCAGTCTTATTCTTTATATTGAAAAGAGGGCTTGTTTAGTCAATTATACTCTCTGTGCACCAGTTTCGGTTACTCTATTTTTTTTTCTCTTCTTCTATTTAAAGGTACCGTGTACGCTCGGAGGATTCAAGTTTTGCTGCATTATTTTACAACAGGTTTTAAAACAATAAATTTAGAAAATCGATAGCGTTGCGTTACCTGCAAAAAAAAAAATTGTTTTACGAATTTCTGGCTTGTACAAATGAAATCCGGTGGTACATCACGATGCGAATTAAAACACGCAACTAAAAAAATCACAGCAAGCTCAAAAACTAAAGTATCGCCATAAGGCGAACGTCTCAACAAGCAGGGCAATCAATCGTTCGCCAAGAAGAAATGCAAAAATAAAAAAAAAAGGTAGCAAAGCATTCATTTCTTCGAGAGTCGAAAGGAAGGAAGAAATCTCTATTGAAGAGCTCTCATTCTCGCGCCATATGCCATTTAATAACTTCTCTCTATGTCTCGCGTGCAACGCAACGTCAATAGGCGCGCGCGCGCGTGCACGAAAACAATTCTCTCTCTAAGAGAGTCGTGATTTCTTGGCGTCGAGTGTGCACTGCGGTTTTTAGATTATCGAGGCCCAGCGTGACGTGTCTCCGCCAATTTGCGCGCCCAGACATAGCTGTATACACACACACACACGCATGTAAGGGTGGTGGGGTAATGCTGCCACCTGGCTCTCCCTTAATGTGTGCTCGTGTGTGTGTGTGCATAGCCACCCCTGCGCCTTCATGCAACGGGTGACCAACTGTGTTTCAATGCACCTTTGACTGCTGATTAAAACGACTGTTTTTTTTTTCTTCGTTGACGATTGACGTTCGGAATTGGACAGAATTGTCTTGGACTATCATTGCTGTAACATTTACTATGGTTTGAACCTACACGGCGTGAAACTCGCATGGTTATTTTCAAATTATTTTTCAACTCTTAGACATCACCTCGATCCATCCGAACAATCAAATATTTTCCATTAATAAAATTCAAAGCCACGCTCACTAAGCCATCGTATATTTCAATTTGGTCGAATAACCCAGTATAGATTGCATAAATTTTAAATGTTAAAAGCACGGCAGTTGAAAAAAAAGAAGCCCCTTTTTTTTCTCTGGATCGAAACGAAAGAGTACACCCGTTGTGTATATATATGTGTATGTGCACCGCGTGACGGCAGCAGCAACAGCAGCAGCAGGAGCCTGCTCTTTGCATCCCTCTCGTCTCGGAGATGTGGCTCGTGCCGGTGCGCATTGTCGCAGAAATTTCGGAGAGAGTTCAGTGTGCTCGAGAAGAGAGGGTGCGTTTTCAGGGGGTTGCACATACACGTCGGGGTGTTCTCTCTCTCTCTTTTTCGCAATACGCGCACGAGCCCTCGAAACGGTTTTTTTTCGCCAAGCGAAACTAATACGCCGGCTGCATCTTTCGCAACTGGACCTTTTTCTTGTAGGAGATCCGGTACGGGAAGGATGATGATGATGATGATGGTGATGGTGATGGCACGATGCAAGACTCATCTTCTTCTTCTTCTTCTCCTTGGGTATATGTATAAAAGCAAGAAGCCGTTTGGCGCTCGTTGTCGACAATGCACGGTAGAGTCCAGTTTTTATCGTGTGTATATGTATATATATATTGTGTTCTTTTATATGAAGTAGAGAGGGAATCATTATATTACGATAGCAGCCCGGGACAAATGCCTTTTTAGACTTTGAAATTGCTGGCAGGCTTGCGGGGAATCAGCTGGCCGCTACTTTCTTTCTAGAGAGAGACAGAGATAAGAAATTGCTTTATCGTTGGGCAAATGTTTGAGTTTATAACGTATATACACTGACGATTTATTAGAATAAATACGTTCTTTTTTTTTGTCGCTCGACCAATTTTTCTTCCTGTCAGCTATAGGATACGTAGACTAAAAAAAATTTTCCACTTTTTCTCACACATAGGAAAAAAAATTACGAGCATTCTCTATATACCTGAAACAATGATCGTTGAATTGTAAATGCGCCATTCGTATGAGAGAGAGAGAGAAAAAAAAACATTGAGTTTGGCTTTCGACTACCTGCGAAGGGGGTTGATAAATTCGCGGCGCGCGCGCGTCACAGGTATATAGAGAATTTAAATGGACAGGTATTTGGGTGCGCGGAAACTTACTTTTACGCGCCGTCAGTGCGTTATATATACCTCGAGTTTTTGTAACAAAAAAAAAAAGAAAGAAAGAATAAGAAGGAGAGAAAGATAAGGTGACATGTATAATTCAACGAAAAGGTAAACTAAACTATAACGTTTTTACGGTTCTCAAAAGTATCAGGTTCGAATGTCATTCTCTCTCCCTCAGCTGCATATTAAAGATTGCAACAACCATAAACTCGAAACTAGAATCGATTTGTGAAAGAAAAAAAGTTATCCGTTGGTTATATATAAATATACCCTCACGAGGGTGAATATATATTTCGCAACATGCCTATGCAGTCGTCAAAAGTCACCCCCGATCGATACACTACCCCTATATATATACGAACGTGTGCCGTCATCGAAGTCCCTATACATTCGAAAGCAAACACATCCATACAGCAACTACATACTGCGTTGTCCGAATTAAAAGCCCGACGTTGCGCTTGCAACTCACATATAGCTAATCGATAAATGAACCCGGCAGATGTATCTATACGCTTCTATCATTTTCGTTCTCCAGGCATACACGAACGCTTATATAGCTATGTCTCGCCCCCACAATGTGTGTAGTGTATATATACGGGCTTGGCACGCGCGCGCGATATGATAGAGGACGTGTGTCAACAATGCTACACATAGTCGGGCGAAAAAGAGTTTTTTTTTCGGTGATTCTCTCTGTTTGATCGGGAGGGTCCTTCGACTATGATTTTCGTGCACATATGGATGTCTATATATATGTATATATATGTGTATAGGAATGTTTTTCGATACGAAGGTAAATGACCTCGCGATATAATATAGGGGTGACGAAAAGAAAAAAAAATTTATATTCATGGAGCTAATTGCCATTCGTATATGTATGTTATGTTTGCTCAACGGCGTACGTGGAGAAAAAAAAGGCTTGAGCAAACTTTAATTACGTCGCAGATGCCGCGAACAAACGTAATAATTCTAATTATCACGGGGCGCATCGGGAGTGAAACGCACATTAGCATTTTCTTCGTTCCTAATGTTTCTCTTTATAAGTAATATTAAAACGTGGAATAATAAAGAAGAAGAAGAAGAAGAATGAGAGGAAGATCGGGTGCGCGAGATCTCCCCTCGCGCGCGCGTGCGTTTTTCCGCAAAGGTCGCATTGACCGCACCAGACGTATCCTGCGGAAGTCGACGGCGGTATATAGGCACGAGCCCGTGACACCCGAGTTAACAGACCCCTTGTGCGTAGCCTTGCATAACGCCAAAATGAATAACGACGGAACGGAATATTATATATATTGCCCGCTTGTTGTTGGTTAAAAAAACGTTCGAGCAAGGTGCTAAAAGGATTTGAGCATTGGGATTTTTTGAAGGAGAGACGGTAGGACTATTATACATATATGTGTTTTGTTTGGTGTGCATGCGGTCAAGGATAAGTGACCTGCACTGACTGACCGATTCCGTTATCGTACATGGGTATATGAATGTACATGGGTTCCCCTAACTCGCGTGTGACGGCCGTTACGTACCGTCTAGCTTAGACTTTTTTTTAAATGAATATCCTTTGCTATGGAGATTTCTTTTTCTTGTGTGTATGCAGGTACTTTACACTTTTTTCACGGCCTGCTGATTTATAATTTAGACCGTTTCTTGCATTTCAATTTTTGTTCTTCTTCAACGGTATGTTATGCAATCGAGGTTTGGTTCGGGTTGAAATCAAATTCGTCGAGCTAATTAAAGGATGTTTATATCTCCAATTATTCAATTTTCGTATTTATTGCCAAACACATTTATTTCATAAAGAAAGCAATTTCTGTGCAAAAAAATCTCGAACGATAAATCTCGACTCTACCATGAAAAGAAATGGCAATGGAAATCAAAGAAGCATTTATTTGCCCAACGCGTGTCTCTGGCAGGCAGTAAGGCAAACAAATCAGAGTTAAAACGGCAAATCCTTTTTCTGGGCGTCACACAAATCGGTATCTCGTTACACAAAAGCCAAGCAGCAGCTTTGAGAGATCAAAGCAGCTGTGATGTGTAGTTGTAGCGAATAAAAAAAAAATAAAAAAGAGCATCGCAGAAGAAGAAGAAGAAGAAGAAGAAGGAGGTGTATGCCCCACCCTTTTCTTCCTTTTGGAGTACGTGTATAATATTGCCTCCCTCGCTCTTCTTCCGGCGCCCAACGTAATTCCTCGCATCGCTTGCGCCCACGTATTATACCATATACATAAAAGTCGAGGAAGCCTTATCCGCGCGAATGCTCCTCTTCCGGTAACTATAAGACGACGTTTGGAGAGAGTCGCGTGTCTGTGTATACGAATGTAAGGCAAAGCTTCTTTATTCATTTCTTCTTCTTCTTGCCGCCCTCATCCTCGTTGGCTTCTCTTTCATTCTTGTACTTTTTTTTTTCTTACGGGACACGCGTCTCGCGCCCTATTTATCTCGCGGCGGCAGTACAGTGTCTTCTTTCGAGTGAACATCGGTTGCGCGCTTGTTCTATACATAGCGATTCACTCCCCCGCGATGGGCATATTCTCCCGTATATTTTGTATACCATGGGAACGCGACTACTGCGCTTTGAAAGGTGATGGTAATGATGCTTGCGTTGCGGGCTGATCTTGAACTTTGATTTATTTATAGAATCTTTAACTTGTTTTTTTGGTTTACAAAAAAAGTTGAGCCCATTAAACGCCAGGAGGCAATTGAGTGAAACGTTTTCGACGAGAGAAAAAGCTTAATTGAAAGCATTTGAGCGAGCTTCAAATAATAGTTCTTCGAGATGTGATAATAGTGTAAAATCAATTTTTTAAGTTACATTAGAAATAAGTAGTTGTTGAGATAATTAGCTCATAATCATTTTATATTCTAGAACTATTCCTATCAAACTACTGACACATACATTAGATCCACATATTTTCCGTAACTTCAATCAACCATAAATTACCAATTTAACAAGCAATTACATTCTCGTCTATACAAAAACGCATAAATCCACGCGAACAACAACCTTCCTTGCCAACTATAAAATCGTTCAATTCTGCTCGGTAAACGCTGATTTTCCATCTGCAAACCAAGCGAGAGAGAGAGAGAAAAAGCTCGTTAACCCGTGACAACAACTACGTCATACGTATATA
>JAWWMK010053982.1:0-38826 GCA_035047105.1 Galeopsomyia nigrocyanea | reverse complement strand
AAAACGGATTTAGAAAGCTGAAAAGACGACTAATAAGAAAATAATTTTTCGGAAACAAGAAAAAATTAAGTACCATCATTCCTTGCAGAGCAAACTTTTGCAGGTGCATGTCTAAAAATGTACGAAAAAATTCAAAGCTCTCTAAAAACAAGGGAATAATGTTTAACAGGTCATTGGACAGTCAAAAACGGTTGGTGTACTATCCTTGACAATATTCTAGAGATCCAGATTTTTTGGCATTTTCTTTCATGAAAAAACCGCAAGGGTTCCATTTTTCCCCGAGTGCCGTTTTGCCCCACCCTCCCCTATATATTATTTTGATATCAGTTTTGTAATTGAAAGCGTTTATGTAAACTTGAAGAATAAACAAATTGGGAGGAAGCGTGTGCAGCTTTGAATCAAAAACGTATAGTTAGGATTAAATTTTTTACCCATCAAAATTGAAAAATTAATTATAGTGAAGGAAGCTGTCAATATAGAATTTCTTCGGGGCACGATAAACTAACAAATAACGTAAAATTAAAGTTAACCATTTTTTTCCAAAATGAATGAATAGGGAGTTCATGCAGTTGATCACGTAGAGAGGAAAAAAGGGCAGCCGCGGGGAGTAGAAAAACGCGTGAAGGTCCTCACGTACGCCGTCGATTATTTTTTCGTCTCTTGAGAGGCTTAGTATTATTTTTTTCTCGCTTAGCGAAACTAATTTGCTACTGAACCCATACATTCCCGCTACTTTTGCCTTCGTACATGTGTGCTTGTCCAGTACTACTATAAGATTCACTATAAACGAAACTCCAGATTTTTCGCACATGTCTTTCACCCCTACCGTACAACACTCTAATCGACCATCAAAAACAGTAAACGATAATTCGACCAATAAATCCAATTTCCCTCTCAATCACCAATATTTTTGCGAAACGATTCGAAGCCAATAAACTTATTCATCATTTACGCACGAAAAAAAATGTCCCTTCGGTGCTCCTCACAGTACGCTTTTATAAAAATAGCCACACTCGCGTGACGCTTTCTCTCTCTCTCTCTCTCTCTCTCTCTCTCTCTCTCTCACTTCTTTTCCGTACGCATTTTATATAGACAAGCTCAAGGTCTCACGCTCGCTGATTGTAGGCCGCGACGATGAGGTGGAAACGGAAGCGATGCTGCCTTCAACGTTCGTTGACTGCTTGATGCACAGATATATTTGTACGGATGTAGGAAGAAGATTTTACGGAAGAAGCAGGTTCATCCTTAAAATCGATTTGTCATCTTTGATTTTATTGTTATAGGATATGACTCGACAAGTGTTTGTCTATTCACGGCCAACGTTATAATGATTTTGTTTTTGTTCAGGTAAATTAGCTTATAGTGCAAAATATGTTTATGTCTATTACGAATCATGAAGATTGACGTTAAACTTTCAGAGGAAATACGACAGTTGATTGGCAGTTCATTGTAATTTCTGCAAACTTTTTACTTGGAACGCGATAATTCTCTTTTACGACGAGCCTTCAATTTATTCCCATAAACAACAAATTACATAACCCAAAACTCTTTCAACTCCCCGTACACGAAAATAGAAACACTTTTCGAATTACAATTCGTTCGCGCGTCCAACAAAACTACCGACATCGCATTAGTCAACTTCCAAGTAACATCCCACTCGTCGTTTGAAAGAGGAGGCGCGGATAATAAAACTGGCACAGTTTGCTCTCCTGGCACACACGACACGCACACACTCTCATGTCCTCGCGCACGTGCGTGATAACGTAATTGTCGGCGCGCGCGTTGGAACATTGCGGTTCAGGCATGATATATACGTATACTACGACGTTGTTATCTTATGTACGTATAAGGTAGCCGCGCGACGCGTTCGCAGTGTTTGACTATCATTACATTTACGGTAGGAAATTGCACTTTGATGATGATGATTTTTCAACAAATCGGTAGAATAATGGAATGATATAGATGGAAGAAGCTTTTACGAATTTAATTTTCTTTTTATACAGGTATTTCATGCATTATTTCATTTTTGAATCTAGCAGCATGCAATGATTCTATATATAGCTTACATGACAAATTAACAAAGAATGGAACAGATCGTTCGATTGCATTATAGCCGGTATCGTTTACCAACGCGAGCGCGCGCTCGATGGAAAAAAAATAATGTTTGCTTTACCTTCGCGCATTACGCGCCGATGACATTCTCAACAGACTTTTTCAAAGGCCACTTGTGCAGCACTTTTTTTTCTTTTTTCTAACTGCGCGGATATAGACAAATTGCACTTGTGCTTGCATGTGCTTTCGAGCTCGCATTAATATTAATGGGTTTACGTAACGCTTGTACATATAAACGAAAATCAAGTCATTTTTTATTATTATAGTATCCAACTATTGTGGGAATGGTGTAGTATGCGTCTCCTCAATTCTGCACTATTTCAAAATTTTTTTCGTTCGAGAACGATTATGTATATTAAAAATTATGATTGTTTATGTACCATATCAAACAAATAAACACCAAAAACCAATAACCTGAGCAAGCATTTTTCCTCCGGCGAGTTTCAGTGAAAGCCTTAACTCTCGCCTTAACTTTCTAAACCAACAATCCGACGTCATCGAGAACTCCGAAATATATCCTCAACCAAAATCCAATCGATACTCCACCGATTATAACACTATCACAACAAAAAAAAAAAAAAGAAAAGAATAAGGAAGCGGCACAAAGAACTGGACTTTTTTTCGCGCAACGACACTCGCATATGCGCGCGTGCAAACGAACGATGTCGCCTTCGCTTCGCTATAGTGGGGCAAACCGATTGCATTGCCATTGGTCGACAACAAGGGCGAGCCTCCACGTGTATCATGCAAATGATTAATACGTCCGTACGTATATACATGCAATTTTCCAGGAAACGATTGGTGGTGTATGTATTATGATTTTTTTTTTCGTCTTGCGTAATCGAGCCGAGGTTATTAGTCGAATGATCGCCGATATTTTAGCGGTGAGTTGGCAGAAGTTTGTAAGTAGTAGTGGCAGTAGGTCTCGTTTGTAGATGCAATTATGATATCCGCACGCGAGGGGAAAAAAACGAAATTGGCCGATTCTCGTTTATCACTCAAATGTATATGTATAATAATTGTACATTGTTGTAAAATTAATTGTCTTCGCGCACAGTTAATTACGTATACTTCAACGTTTCTGTGTGGTTAAGTGTCGTACGATGATGATGTAATTATTAGTCCGTCATTGTGAAGTAAAATCGTCCGATCGATATAATTATTCAGCTGTAAAAATTTTGAAAAAAAAAATTAGTTTCACAACGTCAATAAAACTACCAACTATGATTTACAAATAAAGACTTATCAAAACGGAGATAAGATTTCATCATTCGCGAAAAAATCGATAACTTAAAAATCACAACTGCAGCAGATATCCACAATCGCTACGCCACGTAAAAAAAACTCGAGCTTGTTTCGCAAACACCTGGGCCTTTATACATAATATATAAGTTCAGCGAACCTATTCATCTCGCAATCTGTCTTTCATAGCAAAAGAATTCTTTTTTGTTCTGTATATCGGAAAGAAAGGAAACCGAGGGGGATATGCGTATGTATGTGCATTTGTGTGTGTGTGTGGTCGGAGGTGTGCCGCTCGTGGAAGAAGCCGATTGGTTGGCAGCCGGTCGAGCCTCCGAGTCGAGAGCTATATGTGTCTGTTTGATGTTTTAAACTTAGCAGCTGGCTATCGCATTCCTTCTTCTTCTTCTCTGTCTTTTTTTCACGTTGAGGAAGGGGAGATTCAGGCTGGAAGACACTATTGTGAACCTTGAAAAGTGACGGTGGGTTCTTGCCTTTTTTGGAAAGTTTAACGGAATTTATAATTAGTGTTGCGCAGAAAAAAAAAAGAAAGTTCAGATGCTGTTGGTGAATATTGATGAAATTGTTTTAGTATTCTATCAGTAGCTGTTGTTGATACGAGATATAAATAAATTACTTTCTGTACAAGGAAAAAAAAACTTTGGAAGAATTTTACGGTAGTCAAGTAATGTCAGTAACTTTGTAATAATTCGTTCCAATAATCATTTTCATTTGTACGTTGCACTGAATCATCGCCGTAATTTACGACAAAAGAACTACTGTGGGAGTATGTTTTTTTGCATTAATCAAGTTAACACATAAATTTCAGAAAAAAATCTCTTCGGCAGTTATCGAATTATTGCGTCATGCAGCAAAAAAACCATGGTAAATCACCCTTTAGAGCCATCGAGTGTGCGTATATATCTTTTTTCGGAACGCCGGCGAAATGCAGCCGCACCCGGAGATCAGACCCGCATGAGCTATTTTTAACTGCAGTTTGGCCGAAAGCAAAATCATTCTCGTCTGCGCCTGCCATATTATACACACTGCGCACTACCGTTGTCCGATGCCCTCAACAACGGCTAAAAAGGATATCTCGAGATTTGTCACGTTTGTGTGCATTTACTAAACATTTAAGAATACATTTTTGTTGTTTATAAATTCCTGACAGAAACAGCTACGTTACCTTTTTTTTATTACAATAAATTGATCTATATATTATAAGCTGTTGAACGATTGTCTTTTTTTTACATGGAATGTGTTTCCGTCGAGTCAGCGTTTTTTTAAGCAATATTAATAATAAACTTGACTGACCTCGTTGCGAGGCAAAGAAGTTTATACATTTTAAGAGCGTATACTAATGAACGAGTGCTGCGAATCTTTAGTCTGAAAAGTCGGTTTTGCTTCCTTTTATCCTGGTACTGAGGCAATATTAAATTTGTGGGCACTCTATATTTTTATTACATGTAACCGCACAAATTAATCGTACCTTCATTAATTGTGCGGTGTAAGGTCGACGTGAAATTGAATGTATGGCAATGTTGAAAAAACAAGTTGTGTTATGTATCTTACAATAATTAAAACACAAAATGCGAATAATTGAAATTGTATTTTATTTAAAAAAATAACATCATATTATCAAATTTACGGGACAAAAGACTAACAGGAAACCCGAAATCACTAAATCTAACAGTCATCGCACATGCCCAAAAAAGAATGAGTGAGACGAGCCTCCTCTTCTCGCTCTCTCTCTCTCTCTCTCTCTCTCTCTCTCTCTCTCTCTCTCTCTTTCTCTCTCTGAAGCCTGTGATGATCTCTGCGCGGCTGACGTAAAATTGGTCTCTACTTGCGTCACCATCATATTTCGCACTCGACAAAAGGGAGACGTTGAAAGAAACCGGTATAGCCGGAAAGGTTTTCTAACGGATGGTAATGGTTCGCCTCGAGCGAGGTGATCATTATATATGAGAGGTAAATCGACGATTGTTAGAGCTTATTTTGCGCTTTTGTCGAGGGGAAATATCGTGGGTACTTATTGTTGGGAGTTACATCTTCGAATGTGATTGGTATTTTTCTGGTTTATTTTATATTTACGTTGAATTACAATTATTTACAATTTCATGTTAAAAATTATGGGAGTAAATGTATAAGTTGTGTATGCAAGTGTGTGTGTGTGTGTGTGTGTGTGTGTGTGTGTGTGTGTGTGTGTGTTTGTGTGTGAGAGAGAGAAAGAGTTAGTATACCTTTTTCAAAATTGTATTTGATATTAAAGTTTTACTTCTTTTTTTGTTGTACTAGAATTGCTTCACGCACGATCACGTTAGAAGTTTAGTGAACTTTTGACAGTGATATTAAATTTATCAGTTGTGTTGTCTTTCCGCTTTAGATAAATCAAAAGCAATCAATCGTACAATCACGCCAAATTAATCATCTTTGAAATGAATCACATCTTCAGCTATAATCTAAACTAAAAACGATACTTTTGAAACAAGTGAATTTTATTATATTACATTATTAAAGACTACGTCCCTTTCGCTTTTTTCACAATTCAATTTATATCCAACCTTCAATCTTATCAAGCATTCGACGCCAACGCCCTGACAAAGTCTTCATAAACTAAATTGAATTCTTGAAATATTATGGAGCTTTCTCGTCTGATATATTTTAAGGGGGGTCAAAGGTGAACTCCGCAGACAGACTGGCAATGATCGCCAGTTTTCAATGTATCAAAAGTATTGCGCCGACTGCGCTCGACAATTTTTTCATGTCTGATTAATCGGCCCATTGTTGCGATACATATCTTCGCGCGTGAAAGCTAATAAAGCGAAAAGGCCTTCAGCGCTGATATTACGGTCATTGATAAATTGAAGCGCAGATTGATATAATTGTAATTCGACGTAAGTAGCTCATGAAGATTGAACAACCAGACGTTAATAAATATATACATCGAGGGAGCGAAAAAAAAACACGTTTTAAATTTTAAACTGCGCAGAAAAAGGAAATTAAAGAGCAAACGGAATTTATATACGTGAAAGTCAACTGTACGTCGTTGTCCCCGAAAAATCGATCGGCTGTATAGGTCAATGCGTCGAAACTTTCGCTTTCGGGCGACGCGGAGTTGAGCGACACTTTTGGTTGAGCGCGTGGGTGAATTTCATAGACAAAAATAAATAAATATAAGACACGCGTGGGTTATGTATCTGTGTGAATGAACTTTCATGCTGTTTTGTAGGATTGTGTACGTTGTTGCGGCTGCATGCTTTATTTGAATTATTTATATTCTTATTTAGATACGCAGCTGGATTTCGTATTTCTACACAATTTTGTGAAAAATTCTGTAACTTTAATGTATGCGGGTTTGGATAATTGAGTAATAATTATGAAAAACGTTATCTGTAAGACTGCGAGCCTCGCTAAAAATATCTAATTAATTAGTCAACTTTATTATCATCAGTTTGTTTTTGTAAATTACGGCAAGACATTCGATTTACGGAAAACTTCCGTCAAAATCGTCACATGACAAACGACTCACGCGCGCTAAAAGCCTCAACCCAAATATCCATTCTACGCGCGTGAGTAAAAAAAGAATGGGGCTCTCAAAGTCGTGACACGTGGGCGGATCTCTTTTTTTTTTTCTTCGTCTGGATAATGAATGGAAGAAAAAACTCCCCAGAGAGAAAACTCGTGAGCTGTCCGGTGTTTCGGAACTGTTTTATTTCGGGCATTTCGGACAGGAAAAAAACACAATGTATTTGCGTTTCCCGGAATAGGTTTCTATTAGCGTGTAGTACGAGCATCGATTTTTTTTTTCCTCTACTCATCTTGTTATCGTATACAAATAAGGTGTAGCGAGCGAATAAAAAGATAAGCTCGTTCTAGTTTTCGAAGATCAATTCTTTCCAGGTTAACACGTGCCCTGCATAATTCATGGCTTATCGCAAGGGAATTGTATTCCAAAGAGATACTGTCGTTTTTATTTCGCTATAGGTGAGAATGACAAAGTTAGTATATATATAAAGGTGAATCACTTTTCTAAAATCAGTTCGATTCAATAATTGATTTGAAAATTGAATTGCATTAGATGACGAAGCGCTAATGGTAAAACGATATCGTTTGATATTTCATACAGATTTTTTTAAGATAAAATGTAACTTTCACATTAAGCCAGATGTATGTACAACTTGTTGAAACATCAATAATAACCAATGAGGTTATATTCTCATATCTCCAATAAGCGTCATGAAGAAATTTAATGATCATTATTGTCTTGTAAAATATAAACTGCTCATTTATGAGCAGAAGATAATAAAAAACGAAGAAGAAGAAGAAGAGAATGTAGAATCAAGTGGAAAAATTTTGTTTTTCAAAATCTCCGACAAACGCCGCACATTATCCGTATTCATACAAACTCCAGACTTTTAGCACCTGAAAACGCTAATTCACGGTGCGCTCTTTCATCACGGATATATAAGTCAAGGTTGACGAAAAAAAAAGAAGTATCGATACGTAAAAGCTGTAACGATCGTAGTTTTTACCATTACATAAATTTATATATCTGTTTCGTGATGTACTCTGGCTGGAGCAGAAAAAGCGAGAGCGAAATTGAAAAATATCGCAGTTGTTGCGCCGCGCGACTCAGCAAACACACAATAGAACAGATGCGCGACCGATAAAAAGTTCAAGTAATAATATGGTAATTCATCCCTCGTATTATGTGTGTGCGTGTATGTCCGTGTGTGTTTGTGCTGGCTAGAGCTGATAAAAGTTGATGTTTCGAGAAATCGAATATAATGAAATATTGTAGTTCAGTGTTTATTAACTTGGTGAATTATTAAGAAGCCGGTATCTCCATGAAAGCTCGAAACATTCGATGACGCAAAGAGTGCCTACAGATAATAATATTAAAAAAAACATTTCAAGTGTTTTGTCATTCGACAGATAAAAACTCTCTCACCGAAGAACAGAATCTCGCGAGATAAAATAAAAATCCACTCTAAAGTAGCATACTTGGTGCTTAAAAAGTTCCAGTGCAAAAATGAAAAAAAAAATAAATAAAACTCACATCGATGCCACCTCGAAGTCTCGCCAGGAGCCTTGAAAAGGGCGTTGTATCGCCCCTTTTTTTCTCTGACTTGGTCATAATAAAAAAATCTTGCAAACACTTGTCTCCACCGAAGTACACACACGAGAACTATTGTATATAATGCGTGCGATCGGTCCGATACTTTCGCGTCGACTGTGCGGAGGAGTTGCGTGCAAGAGACGCTTAAACTCCCGGACCCGCCGAAAAAAGAAGAAAAGAAAAAAAAAGTGGAGAAGAGAACGAGAACGAGCGATTGGTCGGTCGAGTGGTGCGCCTGCGGGAGGCTCGCGAGTATAACTGGAAGGGGCTTGTATGAGATAGTATGAGCCACCTTTCGTGTGCGTTGCCCGCTCTTTTTATCCCTTCCATACAAACCAATTTTCTCTCTCTCGCTCTCTTATGGGCAGAAGGGGGGAAGCTGATTTTTTTGTTTTTCGTCACCTTTCATGTTTTGTCTATCTGCGTGTATGGTCCCGTGCGTATATGACGTAAGTATATATCTCAATTTCGCAGAAGATTTTTTTTTTCATTTGAATACTCAAATTTCGTCGTTTCGTTTGATTCAGTTTGAATAAACAAACAGCAAAGTTTCAATTAAGCAATTAATCGTCGCGGTACAATTTAAAAATTGGAGCAGCTTCAAAAAAAAAGGGGACCGAGAAAGAAGAATGTGTGGCCACGAACGCGTACATACAATACCGGACGGACGTACCGTGCTTAATGGCCATCATAGCGACTGTCACGGAGCAACAATTTTACAATTACGTTATATTGAACCTGACTGCTGCTTGCTGCTGCTGGAAGCTGACCTCACAACTAGCTCGCGCGCGCTATGGAGCGCACGACCTCGATCCTTTTTTTTTTTTTTGTCTGTTCCAAATATACATTTTTTTTTCTTTCGTTCTGGCCGTGAGAGGTTGAATGTCAAGAGCGAGAATTCGGTCGTAGTGTTCGGGGGAACGAATCTTGTTTTTTTTTCTTTCATTGTTGCTAATTTATAAAGATTCCATTATTTTTACGTAAGATTTTTTTTTTTCATCGAACAAGCTTCACTTGTTTACCTGAGAGTGCGGAAAGAGAAAAACAACAATGCACAATATAATGCACAAGCGACATTCAATTTACACTGGTTAACGCGCGGCAGTTATACATAAAGAAGATCGTTTGTTACATTTTAAGTACACGATCCGAATGAAAGCGCCTTTTAGCGCGTTGCGGATTAATTCCGCGAGATGCAAGTGAACCGCGAGAGTGACAACTTTATGACTTTTCGGCACTGATTGAGCATGTATTATGTATACGTTCTCAGCTGTTTGCTTCCCCGTTTTGATGAATGAAATTCTTGTTGATCTATTTACTGTCGCAGTACGTCACAACTTTATTCTTTTCAATTTCTGCTTTTGTGTACTGAGCGTGATATTTACCTTATCTGTTTTTACAGTGAGAATAGAATTTTGTGTGTACCTACGATATGATTCATATCCCATTCGCTATTATTATCTAAGGGCGTATATGGTTTGTCGAACTTTGTATTTGCCGAAAAATTAGTATTCAAAATAGTGTTACCGTGATGACTCTGCTTTTACTTTTTTTTTCATTAAATAAAACGAAGTTTAACCTGTCAATTCTTTCTACAAAATTCACCTACGTAGCTTACCGAATGAACTCCATAAAAAGCCGCACCCAAAAAAAAGACAATATTTCTTCCGGCGATGTTAGTACAAGCCTCATAAGTCGAAATAACGTGTGTTTCGAGTAAAAGCCAAACAGCAGCGAGTCGTTGAATATTTGATTTCCCAACATTCTGCGCCCATGCACAATCAAAAAAAAAAAAAGGTCACCACGTGCGCATAGCTTATCGGTTGAGGAAGAAGGGAAACCGCCGATTAGATTTGGCCCACGCGATTGTGAAATTTTTCGGTATATTATATAGTTGTGACGACGATGATGATTCGCCTCGGAAATATTTTACGGTGCGAGTTTCGACATCGTTGCATATACTTTTGGATGGCTTTTCACTTTTGAAGTGCAATGAACGATAGTTTTCGAATGGAAATTTTTCTTGGATATCAAATAAATTAGTTGCGGTAGCTATTATGTACGAAATATTTGGATTATGCATTCAAACACCTGGCGAGAAACAAAGATAGTCGTTTAGAATATCTTAATTTGGATAACGATTAAACGAATCTACCGATCATTATAAGTACGTAAGCAGGATAAATTTCGAAGCAAAGAATTTTTTTCTTCAAGCTTCTTTAACAATGAATAAAAAAACTATACAATGAAATACTTTTTGTACAAGAAGTACAACGATACTGTCTATGCAAAGAATAAAGTAGTCTTTTCATCGTCACGCAACGTATAGTGCAAGTAATTTTTTTTTTCTTGTACATTATTGTTTCTACATTGCGAACGTTAGCAATTAACGTCTTTGCTAAAACTGACGAGTTTATATGCATGAAAGACGCGCGATTAGCGTCAATTATCGGCGATCAATGATGTAAGCAGAAAACATCACGTTTGTATGCCGAAATAAAATGTGGTGTGATTTCTAAATTTTGCAAAAAAACGAGCTCATTGATTAAATTAAAAAAAAAATTAGAATTAATGAACTTGAATCATGAGTGGCGCTCGTGAAAGTTTCGTGATCGATTAAAACTTCTTATTACGATTGATCTTTAAGTATCCTTTTATCAGTTTCACAGAATCTTCAATCTGTATCGATGAATCTATATTACGTCAATCTTATCATAACGCGAATAGGAATGAAATTACCAAGCTGATAAAAAATAAGTGTGTTTCTCGTTTTATCAATCTGTGATTTAATATTGATCATACGTCAGGTGTGATACTACGAGTTCAATTTTCCTGAGAACCCTGAAAACCAAACGTCGATAGAACAAACATGTTACCTGCTACGATTTATAAAAACATGTGGTAAAGCCGATATCGTGTACTTCAAAAATTTAATTGGTCCCAAGCCCAACAAGTAAAAAAGAAATAAACAACGCGAGGGTAAAATCGGATCAATCTTCGTAAATCGCAAAAGGAGCTATATAGCAAGGGGAAGGTCAATAGCGCAGTAACTCGAAGGCCTCGATCCAGATTCTTTTCTCGCTGATCGACTGGAATTCGATTTCCGCGTTCGGAATATTTCACAAGGACGATGTGCGAAGAGACTCGTTCCTTAGAGACTCATAATTATTTGCGAAGGGTGGATTCGAACAAGTGTATATCATTTGAAGTTATCTGTATACCACAGAGATGAACAAGAGAAAGGATAAGAAAAGTTACGTGAGAGAATAAACAATTTGTTAACTCACCGCATCCTTATCAGACCTCGGTCGCTATAAATGAGAAGCAGAAGTGTGTTAGTAGATTATTATGTTATTTACATACAATATGATTCACAAATTAATTATTTACACAGATGACAAAAGTGAAAAAAAAATTGGATTGCAAAGAGGTGAATGGTGAACAACAAGGTTTGTGCAAGTACTTGTGCAAATAATTAATCGGGAGTGTGCAAGTAAACTAACTATGTGCTCGTGTTACTGTATATAATAAGTATATCGTATACAATGGATGTATACCTTGTCTGCGGGAGCAAGTGCCGTGGGCGTTGTAATTTGCTCTGGATTATCGTCCTTCGACTGTGTGCATTATTCGTTTTGTTTGCAAACAAGTTTATTTATTTTTTTTTTTAATTTCGAGTGTTAGTGTGATTTTTATGGATGCAGTATATTTAAGTAATTCGATTGGAACGTTTTTTTTTTCGAGAGAGAGATGTTGTAACTTGTTTGTCTTGATTCTCGCTCAAATCGAATCATAACGTTCCAATCAAATTACAATCGATCTGTGTTAGTAATTGAAATTTATTACCTTCTCGGTATCCATGTTATGCTGCTACAAACAAACAAGCAAAAAAATTAATTTGTTAGTATAGATGTTACGTTAGTGACAATTTCATGTTATAATAAACAAGTAAATAATGAGTCTTCGTTCGCCGGTATAAACATGTAAATATGTGAAGAGATCAAGTGGAATAAAGACGTCGCAAGCTTCTCACGATCGGTGAAATAATACTGTGGCGAATTTCCAAAACCGTTTCGGCTAAGGCCAAGGTCAGTCTGCCCGGCGACCAAACTGCTGTACCTCATGCAAATGGCTCAAGTTGTTAATCGTTACTTACATTTCATTCTTTATAGTGTTTACTGTTTTTAAGTACTCTTCTATTTCTATCTTTACTCAAATTTATAAGTTATTATCCCAGTTATAATTCTGACTTTTTAGCAAAATAAAATGAAAGTGGATTTGCAAGTTGTTATTCGGTGGATAACGAACTTTCTTATTGAAACTCTTGAATAACAAAATCAACTTTTTGAATGATCGATACAGCAGTCAATTTCAGAATAAAGCTCGAAAAGTATATGCGTATTCACATAAAGTATCATAAAATTCTTCAATGAACCACACAAACGAAATGAAAATTGCAAAATGCTATACGACATATTCCCAACGAAATCGAATATTTGTATTGAAAAAGAAAAAAAAAGTATACGAAAAATCTTCTACGTTATACGAAACGAGGAAACTTCCTCGAGTGTAGCGCGTCATTTTCTCGCGGCATAAATTTGCGCGGCCAACGCTCATTTGCACAGAGAAGTATCGCCAGAGCGGGTTCACACTCGGTCATTCCTCTTTGCAGGCTGGGAAATTATTCTCGGACTGTATTTTTTTTTCTTCTTCGGATTGAGGAATATTTTCATCGAGTACTTTTCTCTGACGAAAGTCGTTGTTGTTGTTTTGTTAGAATTGTACTGAAGAAAAGTTTTAAGGAAGAATTATATCATACGAAATTAGTTTTCTTGTTTATTGCATTAGATTTTCTTTATGAAAAGCTACGAGCGACGATATTGAAGGAGAAATTTCGAGTTATATTAATGAGGGCAGCACCAAATAGGATAAAGTTTTATAATAAATCTTAAAAGTTTTCGACATATAATCTTTCAAACGTTATTGAAAATCCGTCTTACAATATATTTTCATAAAGAATCGGATGAAACAACGCAAGATGAGTATTTGATTCCATACAGACCTTGAGCCTACGCTTTAGTCGCACGTTGAATATACGCTCATAGGGAAATTTTCTTTATGCACATAAACATGCGGAGCTTTCACGCACACGGGCTAGCGTACTTTTGTATTTAAATAAACAACAGTCTTATCGAAAATACAGAGAGAAATTTTTCCTCGAGACCTATTTTTCTCTATTGACGTGCGTACAAATGAAGAGAAACATGCTGGTTGTTGCATAAGATAACGAATTGATAAAAAAAAATTAATTGCAAAGAAAGATCGCGGTAAAATCAATATTTTAACGAGCGAATTCTCGGTTCTATGCGAAATGAGATTAATCGGTCGAAAAGAGAAGAAATACATCACGGATTCTATTTGATTCCTTAATAAAGCGGTAATCTACATAGCGGCGCGTTTAATGAATTAATCAAATCGCCGTCACTGTAGCGTCGTACGATAACTGTTTTGCGTGTATGGCGAACGTGCCGTTTCAGATTTCGCGATTCTTCTTGATTATTCAAAATAAGTTTTTTTTTAACAACTGTTTGTAAGCTCACGTCGGACTGTTTGGTCCAAACCGCGTGTATTTCCGGCGGTGATAAGAAAAAAATTCGAAAGAACGCGAATATAACCGAATAAAAATAGATCTTTGTGTGCAACGTGACTTTTGAGAGGAAAAAAGCTAATTTCGTGCAAGCTCGTACTTACTATGCGAACAAGGTAACGCGGAAACTTTCTCGTTTTCAATGTTTAAAATTACGCGCTGCTCCTGTTGCTGCAAGCACAAGTATATGCCTTGGGGTGCGCGCACGCGTGAGAACAACAAAGGTCAAGATAAGGTCATGGGTAAATGCTCGCAAGTAGTGAGATTTTTTACATTCGTTGTGGAAAGATTTTTTATTTCTCTTCGAATACAAGCAAAAAAAAAATTACTGTTACTGCACGTGATGTTTATCTGGATAATAGAGGTTGAGTTCGTCCGTCATTAAGGTAATTGAAAGAGCTTCGTAAATCAAAGGTATGAAAGGTTTTCTTCGAGCGGTGGGTATTGAGAGAACTTCAACGAGTCTAATGGATTAAATGCTTCTATTTAGCAACAATTTTGCACTTTCAAGAACGCCCTTTATGTTCAAAAATATGAGTTATGAGTTACTTTACTATAATTGAGTGATGAATTTAGTACGTAATTTGAAAAATGGTTGGCTGATGAGAAGATCAAGAAAAGCTCATAAATGTTTATGAAATCTTATGTCACTATTACGTAGTCAAGTTTGCGATATTTAAATGATTCGATTTTTCAATTGTAATATATTCTACAAAAGTAACTATTTACTCGAACTGTTACACTACAAAAATAGCAGAGTTACGTTTTCACGGTCACATTCATTCCTCAAAGTTCTTGTTCGTTTTTTTTTTTTGCTCCAATCATTCTTTCATTGTGTTTTTCACTCGCTATGATATTTATAGCTATATAGCATTACATTCTTCAATAAATTTTCTTGCGCTTATAAAAAAGAACTGTGTTTGTCGCAACAATTAACAAGTGCGCAAGGTATAAGAGAAATATTTCAAAGAGACACTTTGTGCGTATACAACAAGGTGACTTTTATTCGTATATATAGTCACTTTTACCATTTATGTAGATAAGTAATTATCACCTAGGAGCATAGACAAGTCTAAGGATTTTAAGTCACGTGCATTGAGTTTAGATGTTCTCGTAGATTAATTATCAAAAATATATTTGTTGACGTAGTGCAGGAAAGAAATCATGGCCTAGGTCATGAAGAACTAGGCGGAATAAATATTTTTCTATCAATTTAATGAAATGACTATGATACAAAGAAGTTTATGAAAGATGCTTCTATTTAAAATTGATGTAATTACGAACAACTTCATATTTTGGTTTCAGATTGAAGGGATACAATAAATTTACTTTGTTTTTATACTTTGCACGCGTATGGTGTGACCCAAAGGTGAAATACTTTACATATTCGCAGTTTTACATTACGTGGTCATACGATTTGACGCAGAAAATGTCAAATAACATTAGCATAATTAATTGTATGATAAATTATTCTACGATGTATTATTTATCTTCCAAGTATTTAAACTGTTGCAAGTGTAGGTACAAAAAAAACTTGAAATGATTAATAAAAAATAGCGAATAAGAATTTTTTTTCTAGTACACCCAGAATACTTGAGTAAAGCCGCAAAGCTTGTCAAGTACACGACTTGTGAAGAAAAAAAAGCGTTAAAAGGCTTTGTCTTATAGGTTTTCGCAGCTTTTATATCAATCCAATTTCACTGTCTGGACACTCGACGACAAACGACACCCGGTTCATTTATTTTATAACCGATATATTGTCAATCATAAACAATGCCACATTCGATTGCGTAATGAAGGTAACGAGACGTCGAAAGGTACGAAATTTTGATTTGCAATATTACGTAACTGCGGGATTCGCGAGGCGTAGATCTTATGTTTCTGTATAGCTGTTATCAGCTGGAAGCTTTCATTCGTGAAATACGTTTATGGTCGGGAAAAAAGGCAAAGGCGGCACTTTTTTTTTGCTGGGTTCAATGGAACCCACGTGCTTACACGTACAAGTAATAAACTTCACTTTATGATAGGCTTTTACGTGCTTAGAACACCTTAAACTTGCAATATATATGAAGGTAAAAATGTTGTCTATAAACTGCGGAAGTGTTTGTCAAGTTCATTATGACTATAATTATGAAACGATATACTTTACGTTAAAAATGCATTTTTTTTTCTTTGAAATACGCTGCCTAATTTATCTGTCAAGGAAGTGAAAGCTTTCATTTATTCCTTATCGCATTTAACTTACGAAACAAAAAAACCGCGCTAAAATATTTTCACTTATAGTCATATTATCAGGCGAGACTTGCGCTTTATAACCTATATTCCAGCAACGAAAAAGACTCTCATCGATCTCTCAGCAAAAAAGGGGAAAAAAAGTAAATATCCGTTCCAAGTTCCCAACCCCTATACGCAACGTCATGCGTACGGAAGGCTCACACAAACTCGCAAGAAAGGAGAAACGATATTATGGTGTGAGACTCACCCCTCGAGGGAAAATCGCGTGTGTATCTCGTGGCGCGCCAACTCCACCACTACTTCGTTCCAACGAAGCAGAAGTTCGATCTGACACTGAACTACCCTCACCCTCGCTCCTCTTTTCTTCCCCTGCGCGCGCGCACGGGGTCGTATAATGCGCAGACGCTGAATTTCCCAGCCGATGTGGCGCCGAGGGTTGCTTTTATACTTTCAATGTGTGTGTGTGTGTGTGTGTGTGTGTGTGTGTGTGTGTGTGTGGGTATGCGTATTTTGCGTTGATTTATTTATTGGGAGATGATTTTTCTGTTATTTTGGTGGACATTGAGGGGGTGTTTGTTTGTTTTTGGGGAGTGAGTTGTTGATGACGACGATCGTGGATTTGTCGTCATGTATGTTGTTTAGTGTTTTCGTTGGTTATGAATGAGCGATGCAATGACAGAGTGTTTTTTTTTCATTGTTCTAATTTCGATGATATTATATTGATTGAAAGCAGGCATACGCAGTTTCTATAGATCGTGAATATATTTTGTGACGTATGTACAGTCGTGTAGCAAAAGTACTTAGCGTCGGTTACTCTATAAGTGAATTGAAAGCTTTTACGTAGCGGATATGCGGCTATATGAAGCCAAGTATATATAGGAGTTGTAGATAGTTTGCTATGCGTGTATCGCAAATTGTATGTACACCGCCAACTTGGGGATCGTAAGAAGAGTTTTCATTTATTTAAAAAGTTTAGATCTCCGATATCTCGCTGCTAAATGAAAATGTCTATTTACAAAATAAGACTCGGATTTTTTATTCGAAAAGTAAAAAAATAGCATTCATACGAATCAGTAAAATAATAGTTATAAAAAAAGGGAAATTGTTCGAAAAAAATTTGGTAAAAGCTTGTAGCAATAAAAAAATCCATACATACAATTTCATCATTCCAAACGAAAGCATCAACCAATCTTACTCAAACGGGATCTCGGAAATAATCTTTTATTGCCTTCCGAAGCTTTCGGCTAATCCTTCGTCTACGCCAGGTAACTTCGAAAAAGCAAAAAAAACGAAGAAAAATTCATATATAGTCGGCTCAGAAGTAACAAGCCGAAAGGTACTGTCCTCGCTCGCACCGGGGCGACGTCACGTGGCGCTCTCTTTGATCGATATTCACGTACACGCTTACACACAAACTTATACCACTCACACATACTAATACATTCAACTCGTCGATGACGTAGTGGTAACGTCATCCGCACACGCCCCCTTCTTCGCCGAAAATGCGGCTTTCGCAATGCGACTCAACCGTTTCGTTCAACATTATACGTCTTTTACAACTCGGTGAATATTTTTAAATTGGCTATCGCGATAGTTCAGAGCTTGCAGTTTGCTTTTTCGTTGATAAGCTGGATTTATGAATCTATTTGGTTTACGTTAGCAATGCCGGAATGAATAAGTTCGAGCTTTCAGTACCAATGGATTAATGTAGCGAGCTCGAATTTCTGCGGCTCTGCTCGATGTAGATTGTTATCGACTAAGCATTTACAGGTGTAATTCTATGTTTGGAAATACGCGCAGAAAACTGCGTAGTACAATTTTACAAGTGTGAATTTGTAAAAATAACGCTGGTGAAAATTTCCTGGTGTAGACAGGAAAATGGAGCAGAAAATTTACTTAATATGTCATACCACAAAATTCATCAAGTTTGTAATATTTATTTCAATAGATTAAACACCTTATCAAACAATCACGCAGCCAATTGAATATTTGAAAATGGAATAATTCGTTCGCGCATTATACAGTCTTCTATTTTGGTCTATCGCACGCGTTTCGCGTTGTTGGCCAAGGTCCAGAATTGAAGAAATCTTTTTGAGACTGAACCGATCGTTATCTTATGGAAAAATACATTTTTTTATTACACTCGTGACACAGTTTCTTAATTTTTACGAGAAGATGCGTTGGAAGAGGAAATTTTTTTTATTTAATTTACGGTTGATTTCTTTTGAAAATGAGAATAATATCAACAGAATTGTTTCGACCGTTGAAATATTAGCTTAAGTTGAGTTAGTAGCAGCTTATATTGAATACAAAAAGTCACTTTCTGGGAAAGCTTCCTGAATAAATTTTATAAACGTTCATTAAAAAAGACAAATCATTCAATTTATCACATTATTGAGACACGATTGATAAAATTTGAATTTTTCAACGCTAAATCGAATTCACAATTTCTAGTCGAATGTACATATAAATCGATCATCAAAAATCTCTAAAAATCTTTCATCCACAATCAGTCAAACACAACATTCAATTCAAACTTGTAAAAATTCCGATCAGCAAGTTAACTAATACCAAACATCCTTGCCTATACATCACCTCGCAAAAATCATACCCTAAAAATAGCATTATACACGATTTTTTTTCCTCTCTCTCTCTCTTTGCTTTTTCGGTGTAAATAAACCTTTCGTGTAGGTATATGTGCTCAGAGAGGCTCGTTCGGACACGTGACGACGATCACGTAAGTGTTCGTGCCACGTGACGGCGATTTTCTGCGGCTATAGTTTTACAAGCTCAGTGTCGTACGTATTATCTTTGTTAAAGTGCATTGTGGGCTCGCTTACATTTAAAAACTAGGATTTGAAAGTTAAACTTCATCCTCAGTTTTCTTTTCGTTTTGGATAAGTCTTCTGAACGTGATTTATCGTTTGAATTTTTTGTATTGTCTCGTTAAAAGTGCATGTTAATAATTCTCGTACAGCTAAAAAAATAAAGAGGCAAATTATCTTTATCTCTACTTTATTTTTAGAAATTTTCGATAATGACGTATTATTAACGACAACATGAATCGTAAGGCCTCGGTATGAAGAAAAAAAATTGCATACTGAAAGTTCAAGAGGAACGTCAGCTACGTTCTCCATCAAGAGAAATTGTTCCTAATTCAAAATTTATTTGCTCGCGAACGCAAATATTGGTGCAAACTTCAGTTCGTTCTTTACTCAGCAAACACTTCGAGTCGTCATTAATCCACCGTTGAAAGGAAAGCTCCTTTTAGCGTGGCGGCGAAAGAAAAAAAGGTGCAGTGTTATGAGAAAGAAAATCACTTTGAAGCCACACAGGATTTACTACGTTTGTTTTCGCGATAAGAATATCCATTAAAAATGAAACGTCAATGTTGAGCGTAAAGGTAGCCTATACCTCGTAAAGATAACGACTGTAGAAAAATCAATATAAGTTTTATTGGATCACTATTTTTAAGATGTATAGTCGATGAAGTTCAATGAAACGAAAATTGCAAAAAATAAATTCAAGTTATGAAAAGCTTTATTTTTTTTCTCAAATGCAAGGTTCACTGACGTGTGAAATTGTATACAACGGAGAATAAATAAAATCACAATCAGCCCGAAATAACGAATTTTGTAAGTCAGCCAACAATAAAATTTTGCAACATGTAACTACGTTAAAAAGCTCCTTTCCGCCAAAAGAAAAAGAAAAAGAAAAGTATTAAGTAAGCTGGCACTTCGGTATACAATGCCGCCCCTGCCAGCACGGCAACCTGTATCGCGCGCAAGAGACGTCACTACACTCACACAAACTAAAGAGGTAGGAAGATGTCGAGCCCCCAGACGAGCCGTCGAGTATCGACCAATAGCGTGGCAGTTCGCGCCAGTGGCGGGCAACTTTAAACGAACCCGCGCTTGACCTTCGCCGAGGACATTAGACGGGCCGAAGCCTCAATGTAATGATCGATCGTCGCGCATGCTAATTTTCTTTTATTCGATCGTCGAGGGGGTGAAAAATAGCCGCGACGACGATTTTCTACGACGTATTCCCGTGGGTGGGTGTGTCCACGAGTCTTACATAACGCGATGCGCCGTATCAACTTTAAACTCGTTAAAAAGCTCCGCGCTGTAATTTCATTCTACGTCGTCGTCTTGTTTCGAGTGGAAAATTTTTTTCTTTGCGGTCAAACTGGTCGTTTTGTAATGTAACTTTGCCTCGCAGCATTTTCATTGACATTCGAGAGGCGATATTACATTGAACGCGTTGTTCTGAGTGGAAAGGAAACAATGAAAAAGCTGTCGTTTAGACAGTTGACTGATTTCTGAATGAAAACACGGTATCGGTGTCTGTCTCTATTGCGCACCTTCTTCGTATTAAACGCGCCGCTACGTTTCTATAGCGTCATCGTTACGTCAGAAATCCAAATTTCAACTCGCGATTTTTTAATTCGTAGAACGCGACAGGCAAGTGTAATTAGCTCGTCATTGTGGTTTTTCAAGCTAAATGTGTAGTCGAGAAAATTGCAAACGCAAATGAAAACATCGTGTGTACGAAATTGCGTTATAGATTGCGACTGCGTTGTTGGAGGCTCGTCTGCTGTCGGGAATTGCGTCAGTCTTCTCTTGGCTGGACGTGCAATTGTCGAGTTCAGCTTCGCAACTTTTCGTCATTGTTCGCGGAAGCTGTTATGACAATTTCAAGTTGGAAAAAAATGCTTTTTTTTCAAATTGGTGTCATCTACGTTTGCTTTGCTAAGCGGAGCTTTCGTACCACAGAGATTGATATTAATTATTGTTGCGTAATAATTGCAAATCGAAAGAATTTTCGCACTTTTCTTTTCATTCTTTTGTAATCGATTTGAGATTGTAGGGCAAGTGAATTTTTTCACGTATTGCGATTTTTCGTATCGTTGTTTAATAATGCTTTACGTTTATTTCGTACACGCGTTGACGCACTTTGTAAGTTTAGCGATAAGTTTTGATAAATCGAGCTGAGGCTGCACTTAATTTTATAATTCAATTTGCATGTGAGTTTTGGCAAATACAAACGAAGGAACGTAAAAGCTACATTTGAAGATTGATTGTAACAAATTTAATGTCAAATCAAATAAATTATCAAGGTGTGTGTGAATTTTTTGAGAAATAAACTCAAAGACCATCCAATAGGAGCACATAAAATCTTTATTCATCGACGTTTCGGGCTGTTCATCAGCCCCTTTTTCAAGGTTCATATATTTTTTACAAATCAACAAAAAATCAACAAAACTTGAAAAGGGGCTGATGAACAGCCCGAAACGTCGGTGAATAAAGATTTTATGTGCTCCTATTGGACAGTCTTCTTGAGTTCATTTCTCGAAAAATTGACACACATCTTGATGGTTAACGCTGAAGCATCCCGAAACGGAAAACTCTTTAAATTAAATAAATTATAAAAATTATTAACCTCCTCACTCGAATATCATATAAAATTAATTGCAATAACGAATGTCTCGACCTCGAAATGCATTGAAAAAAAGATCACGCGAAACGTCAAATAATCCATCATCACAGGAAACTCATATCAACCCCGATAAAAGTATATTTCAGTAATGGTCACGTGGAATAATCGTATCGTTAAAAGCACATGAATTTTCATATGTGGACTTCGTTTTGTCGGGAGGCTCGCCGCTATCAGCCGACAAAAAACGATCACAATAATTGGCTTTTCGTATGGTGACGTCCGCGATATGAAAAAAAAAAAACTAAATTACCATAGCAAAAGTGATAACAAAATGAGATACTTAAAGCTCATTGCGAAATCATTTTTCAATGAGTAAATGTCGCTTGACAACAAGCTTTATTATCACTGTCACGAGACGGAAGTTTTCTAGTACAATCTTGATTGTCTCGTTTTCAAAATGCTCGTATATACCGGCAAGTGATGTAATATTCTGGCGAGTCAATGAACGGAATAATTGTAATTATTCTCTAATTGAATGTCTATTATCGTAAGAAACAAAGCGTGTTGCATAATGAAAAAAATCTCGATAAGGCTACAATTCAAAATTGCGTTTATACTAGGAAGTAATGAAGATGACAGCTGGGTATGATCCCTTTAGAAGCTGTTGGAAAGATTCAGGATTGTTCCAGTGTCGCTGTCGAATAAATGCATTTGTCATTGAAGCAGTTTGACGGCTTCGAGCTGATCGACGATAAATTTATATTTCTCGCGAAGCGTTTTTCCGTAATTGTATGGTTTAAACACGTGGAAATAATTGGTAGTTGAACACTTTGACCAAAGGCTTGGATAGTTTGAAAAAAGTATTTCGCTCGAAATTGTTACTACTATTGTATTCAAATGAAGTAAAACTTCGTTTTAAAGAGTCTTTACATAAAATACGATAGGACGTCACTAAAGTTTCATCTTTGGGTGAAAACGAAATTTCACCTGTCTTCGAAATTGTCAGTTCAAAGTACGTATACTCATAGCTCAATGGGGTCGGCTAAAGGGTATCGAGTTTCGTTTCGACGTTGAGCTCGTGATGTAGTAGTCTGTCGAGTTTAACTAAGCGTGCGGTTGATGGATTGCATTTTCTTTGTAAGTGTTGAAATACAAAAAAAAATTGATATATACACGCACACGCACCTGTTGCGCGTGAAATCAATTGTAGCGGAAAAATTATGCGGTTCGAATGTAATTCAATTGCGGATTCGCGATCGATTAACTTCAATTTTTGTTATTGTAATATCATTGGACTAATAGAAAACTTATAACTATTCTAGAATTATTGGGTGTTCTAATAATAATATATGATCACAAAGTATGAAAAAAAAACACTAACGATTTAAATATTTGCAAAACTGTTTGTAAGCAACGCAAAATCACAAGTTGTTATCGGCATTCTTTTATTATTCCGCGTGCATTTTTTTCTTCATTTAGCTTTTTTTCTGATAGATAACCAGTTTAATAATATTTACAAATAATCATCAATTCGCTTTCTCACCCGTTTATCGACAATGTTGCAATCCGCGCGTAATTCCCCGTCGCATATATCAATGACATGTTTATGAATTCATAAACAAGACTTTTTGTAGTGTTTATCACCAGAGTAAATAATTATTCTGCAGAAATATATGCAACTAGAACTTCAATTTACCAAGTGCAACGATTGACTTACCTTTTTAGCCGAGAGTGGTATCGTGGTTTCCCGTGTGTAGATAGGCACATCCATATCGGTGACACTGCTGCTGATACTAGGTGCCCTTGACTCGCGGCTAACACCCAAGGGGACATTGAGATGAGTTGGCCTCAATGGATGTGACTCGGCGATGAAGCCTTCCCCATAATCGTCCTCTTCCATCCTACACACGAGAAACGTGCCAATTATAAATCTCACAAGTTTTATGTTTTCCTATAGGTACAAAAGCAATTTCGCAAAGTTGGGGGACGACTATGATAAAGCGAATTCTTTATTCGACGTTTCGGATCGCCAAACGATCCCTCCTCAGGATAAAAATTTTATTAAAAATGAATATAACAAATTTTTCAATTACGATAGACGACATTCGCACTAAATTGAATTTCCACTGGAGCATCTCGGAAGAGGCCATTTGGACGACCATGACTTTTACTTTTCTTTTAATTTCGATCGCATTCTTAGAGAGATTGCTATTGTGCACGAGGATTCATCTTGATTATTTCATCGACGTTGAAAGTTTAAACGGTAAACAAATTAACTTGAAAATTTTCATTGGATTCTATCACGGAAGCCTCGTGAATTCGAGCATTGTATATCACACGCAGGAAATTGCTTTCCATACGTTGTCATTCAAGAACGTTTATTTAAAGTTCCGCTACGCGTGATTTTGCTATTCCAACTCTCCGCGGGGTCAATGGCAAAATCTATATTTGCAGTTGCAAGCAGCGAATTTCGCTTTCTAACGCTAACAAACTTTATCGAATATTTTGTCAACAACGATTTATGATCTGATCGAAAGCTAATCATAATTTATTGGATTTTGCGGAGTACACTGTGGTGAGAGTTGAGCAAGTAGATACGTAATAATCGAAAGCTTTGACTTTACTGTGGATATAAATGTAAAAAAAGCAACAAACTATAATTTCCAATTGGTATGTCGATAACTAACTCAAAATACCGTTAGAAAGTTGATCAGGTGCTTCAGTTATTGAACTTCGGCCAAAAGTACCATGTGTTCGATTTCATTTACCAGCAAGATTCTAGCACGAGTTTGTAGTATGTATCAATTGCGCAAAATAGTAACTTGTGATTAGAATGTTGCATCCCGCAAGTCTGCTATACATATTAGAATCCCCCGCAAAACATTCTCGATACAACAACAAACAAATACACAAGTGCAATCTCGTGCATCACAAGACGATCAGGCACGAGTGCATTTTAAAATTGCAAAATAATCGCGCACGCGACACGAAAGAGTCACTCGTTGCAATGTATTTGCATTCAATGCCTAGTCTATTAATGCTTCTGACGAATGTATTAAGCTTGTAAAATTAAACCGCGGGTGTGTGTGTGCGTGTGATAATAGCGCGCGATCTTTCTTTGGCTTATGATCAAGGTCGATCACCTAACGATTTTCTCTCGACTGCGAACGTAATCGTTGATTTTTTTTTAAATGTACTTAAAGATTAGGTAATTGATGTGTATAATTAATAAGTAGATTATCAATGTGCATTTAAGCGAGTGTGCGAGAGAAATGACAGGAGGAAAAAGTAAATGTCATTTACTGTAAGTTAAATTTGGTGACTATGATATTGACAATAGCAAATTTTTTTTGTACAAATTTATAAAATAAAATAGAAAGAAGCTTCAGGAAAAGCTTTTCTGCCAAATATTATTGGACGTACATATATATTTCAGATGCTTTGGTTAGCGCATCTTCGATTGGGATGGAATTACAAAACTAACCGGCATTTTAGAAATCTGGTCAAATGAAAGTAACCATGACAAATAAGGAATTTTCTAACATTTGTATGTTCAAACTAATTTTTTTTCATCAAAGAAAATTGATGTAATGTATTGGATTTATTGTAAAATAAATCTATAACTCGGCAGATATATGATTATCCACACTCGATATGTTTTAGATATGATTTTAAAAAATTGGAAAAAATACCAAATTAATTATTTTTATCACAAACTTTTTATTGCGAAGTGTTCGATTGAATAATACAAGTTTCAGCCCTTAGATTATTGTCAAGCCTGGTCTTATATAAATTACAACTTAGAAAATTATACCATGGTACTAGAATTTTCATACGCATGAGGTGTAATTTAGTTCATACTCGAGTAAAAGCGAGCCTGAGAGTCTTTCAAATAAACAGTCGGTATGCACTTATATTATATGCTATCTTTCAGTTGCTAATTTAAATGATAGCGGAGTTATTTATTAATTTGTATTGCTAAAAATATTAATTGATAAAAGCTGTAAACTGAAGTGATCCGAAGATGGCTAAAGGTGTGATTTTTCAAAAAGAAAAACGCTGGAGCATATTTTTTGTATGCAAGTTTCGTTAGCTAGTTCGCTAGCATCATCAGACTGTTTTTATTAAAAATACAAAATGGTGTTACAACATTTTTTATATAAATTTAAAAAATTGACAAATGTATAATATAATATGATTATGTATTTACCGCAATAGTCTAGGTACAATAAAGGGAAACATATTCTACATTTTTGATAGGCAGACTACTCTTACGCGACAGGTCTTGCCAAGACCGAGTCGTTTGGTAGACTGAAAAGCTATTATGTTGATTATTAGAATCAGTCTGTTTAGCTGTGTCGCTTGCTACTTTAGATAATCTAGTTTTTATATATTTCTCGATAAAATTAATCGGGTAATTATTATCGAGTAAAAGTTTCTTAACCTTTTTTATATTGTAATTGTCGTAGCGAGTGACAAGCAAGTCATAAAAATCGAGAGGCTACTGGAGATCGACGCCCCAAACACAGCCACATCATGTGCTTTTCACGCGATTTCCATGCGCTTTTCAGCCTACCAAACGACTCGGTCTTAGCAAGATCTGTTGCGCAAGAGTATAAGTCTGCCTATCAAAAATGTAGAATATATTTCCCTTCATTGTACCTGGATTATGGTAAATACATAATCATATTATATTATACATTTGTCCATTTTTTTAATTTATATAAAATATGTTGTAACATTATTTTGTATTTTTAATAAAAACAGCCTGACGATGTTAGTCGACTAGCTAACGAAACGTTGCATACAAAAAATATGCTCCATGTTTTTCTTTTTGAAAAATCACAACTTTAGCCCTCTTCAGATCGCTTAAATTTACAACTTATACCATGGAGGGTGATCATCAACAAATATTAATTGATATAGATATATTTGGACTAGAGCTTCAAATGGGTAGTTGAAGCAAAAAGAGATGCATGCCTAATTGTAAAATAACTTTTCTATTCATTTTTTATTAAAAAATTGATCATTCTAAATTACAATTCATTTTTTTATTCGTTAAACATCGATTTTTAATCAAGTATTTGATGAAATGTAGTAATACTGTTATAGTTGTTTGAATTGAATTATAAATAACTTGGATTAACTATATGGTATCTAAAATATTTTTTGAGCTTAATGCTTCCTACGAAACAGCTACTGCGCTCAAATAAAAAAACCAAAAAGTGTCGACATATTAGAGGTATTCAAAAAATCGAATAATTAGTGCAATATTTAAACGACATTGAAAATGCGGTGCATAAAAATTTTAATTAAGCAAGGTAGAGAAAGAAATTTATTGAAAGACATGTGTATAAGAGAAAAAAAGTAGGTGCAAAGAATATGTTAATAAAAAGAATACCCTACGCCTATATTAACTAAATCATTGAAAACTATTAATATTACCTTCCGTTCATAATTTGGTACCAGGAAAGATTATCTGGCGATGTCTTCCTGAAAAGTTCAATTCACGAAACATTTCAGAATGTTTTGATAAGCAAATAAATATTTATTAAAATAATACATCGAAAAAGCCATTGACTTTAAAGATTTTTCTTTTTATTCAATATTGAAATCAATTACATTCTGATCCGAAACAATTTTTTGTCCCAAAGATCTTAATAAGCAGATGTTGAATTGAACTTCTCAAAATCAACATCCAAATAATCAGACATAAAATGACAAACAATGCATCACATGAATTTTGTTGAAGTCAAACACGCATGAACTTTTCTAATATTTTACTGTACATATGCAGAAGCATCCCAAAAAAATGCAGATAACCTCACAAACTACCTTGCAAAAAAGTAAAAAAAAATTTTCAGCGCTTGCAATGAAGTTTCGCAAAAAAAGCGAGGCGAGAGCGCAGCTGTTACCACTAAAAGCCCATATCCCCGAGCAGCTGATCTAATAAGCGGCGCTGGTGTTGTCGCGAGAGCGCCATGCCCTTGATAGAGTAATTACCGGGTTTAATTATATGCCGACCGCGTTGCCGCTTCACGCACACTGCGAAAAAATGAAAGGTTTCCGTGTGCTTTAATGACGTGACGAGTGATCGATATTTTTTTTCTCTATTTTTAAAATGTTGTCTGACGATTTTAAAAACGAAAATATAACTCTATAGGCAGTTGGGGAAATGTTTTTGAACTTTGAACAATTGCGTTTGATTGTAGAATTTATGGACTCGATCCGTGGTCGGTTAGCTTTCTTATTCTATTTTTGGTGCAACTATCGATTTAGTTGATATTTTGAAATGTAATTTGTTCCTTTAGGATCTAAATAGTCGTTAAATATCGATCGTCATACTTGAAAATTCCGGATAACAGTGGAACTTTTCAGCAGCTTGAATTCAAACTTGTTGGCGATCTTCATTGATTGTAATCTTTGTGCAGTCTTTTCGATTGATCGACTCTAATTAAATGAGATTTCCCGTTGATTAACTATCGATTGTCCAACATTTTTTTCCATTAGCTGTATGAACTTTGCAATCAAATTGTTTTCTATAATGGATGCGAACTGAAAGCACATAATTTCATTTACTAATATTGAAGACATGTGCTTTTCGTTTGGTGCTTAATCTACTAATAAATATTCGAAAGCTTGCATGATCTTCTAAATCGTAAAAAAAAAATAAATAAATACTAATTTCAATTCATCAAAGGTTCAAACGTCAACGAGAAAAACATTCAAATATTTATCTGAAAATATTCAAATTTTTCCTCGTCAATCAGGCCAAACGACGGCAACCTGCGACTAATACGCACTCGGCGATTCTATTTTTCGCCGCAATGTGTGTGTGTGTGTGTGTGTGTGTATGTGTGTGTGCCTGATTCATGAAAAGCGCATCAGCAGCGTTTAGACGGCGGCGCTTACGTAGGGATGACGCCTGATATTTAAAGCCATCGGATGATCATGCAACCGCGGGCGCCGAGATTCCCACGTGCGCGCATCTTCAATTTTTGCTCAGTAGTGTATGTAGGCATTAGAAAATATTTTTTTCTTTTTACCGCGAGGATTGAGTAATGCGACCACATTAAAGCTTTGCGAGAATTTTACGACTCGCAACAAATTACGATACACGAAGTGTAACGAATTGTCCCGATGCAGAGACGATAACTGTGAACGGTTAATCACGGCTTGCCATAGTATTTTACTGTTCGCAACGAGGAGTGAGTAAACTTTGATTATTTTAAAAATAAAGCTAAATTGCGCATTTCAATTAATTCATTTCACGCTGGGAAAGTCTTTTACTTTAGAAAAATTAGGGTCTTTATAAAATAATTTTACAAACAGGCAATGATTAGCCGAAGGTAAAAAAGGAACGCCGAAGCTTGTGTTGATTTGTCACGGTACAGTCAAGTCGTCGTTGGCACACGACGCCGAAAAAGCTCTCTCTCTCTCTCTCTCTCACTCTCTCCTACAACACGTAATTATTATTTTTTCTCGCTCAGCCCTTGTGTTTTCATGCGCGATCAATATTTCAGCTTTTTTCCTTCTCACTCAGACGAAAACAACAGTTACGACGAAGATGCGTTGCAATAAGTTACAATTGATTTCAATGGGAGAACGCGAGGCACGTTTGAACTTAACCTGCCTCTGATCGATTTGTTTTTCAAACTTGACACATTTTTTTTTATTCTTTGATGTTATTGACAGCCGAACAATTAATACGTACTACTGTTTACTTTACTTTGGATGCTCTATATCGTAAATTAGAGTTGCTTTGACTATTTTCTTTATCAATCGCAGAGACGTGTAGTGACGTCTTGCATACAACACGTGAAAATGGGTGCACACTTTTTGATTTTGCAACAGTCACAACGATACCTTTTTTTTAATTCTTTTTGTTCTGTTGAACACTTAAAAAAAAATAATGTCAAGGTAAACATTTTATCGTTGGGATTTTTCACGCATCTTTGTTTTTCTTTTTTCGTTGCCTCGTCGTCATCCAACAACGTTTCCTTGTACAAATTGGCATTGCGTGCCGTGTCAATGTATTTATTTTTTCATTTCTAGCGAGCTAATAATAAACGTTAAAATTAAAAAAAAATTGGCAAATATTTAGCGTCGTTGCACGTCAAAGACAGCAGTCAGCTTAGAAGTAAATTTCTTCGTGTCGATATGGTTACGTAATAACGGAAAAAGTGATGTATTTTTTTCCGTCAGGGTAACGATTCTCCGCGATAAAGAAAGAGTAATAATTGGTTCAAAGGCGCGCCACGTCGACATTGGCTCGAGATTCCGTTGTTGTTTATGCAACAAGTCGCACGCGCGCGCGTGCAAACTTTCCTCCGCGACAAACGTCGCAACCACCGCCTACCGACCGATTGAAAGCTTCATAACCAAGAAGAAAAAAAAAATAACTGAAGAAAGCAGGAGTCTTGAAATGGAAAAAAAAGATGAAAATTGAATTACCTGACGTGCTGCATCCGCGTGGTTTAAGTATGCAACCTCGTCCCAAACTTGACACTGAAAAGTACTTGATATGCAAAAGTTTGCGTTGGTCACAAACGCGTGACAACCGCGTTGGTCACGCGCTCGCTCGTTACGAACACAACGATAACGGAGCGAGAGAATAAAAAAACAAAATAGGAAGAAAAAAACGAAAGCAAAATCGAAAATGAAAAAAAAAATTATTTTTTTTTCCAAGTATCGAGATGCAGCAGCCGCACTGGCAGCGAATGCTCTTGAGACTGAGGCCAGAGGACGCCTTAGAGCAAGTAAAGCTTAGTCGGCCCCGCTAGATTTAATTTTAACGCGCACAGTAGCAGCAACAGCATCCACATTCGCATGCGCTCCTATTAACCCCCGCGACCAAACGACGAGCCTCCCGACCAACGGCACTTCTTCTTCTTCTTCTTTTTTGTTTCATCGAAGCATGACGTCGCTATTGCGTGCATGTCGCGCGATATACTGCAATGAGTTTGATGATTATTGGCCGAGTTAGTTGAAGCTCTCTATACTTTTTTTTTGCCGGTTCGAGCTCGCTATAGATGAGTTTGACGAGATGATTAACGGGTTTGATGCGCATCGCGATCGCTTTGGAATGTTGATGAATATGAGAGAGGACTTTTTGGTGATTCAATGCTCTCTTAATTAGGTTTCTTCAGAGTACGCGCACAGAAAAGGGAACAGCTATTTGAGATAAGTTCAAATTATTTTTAAGTTCATTATTAAAAAATTGAGTTGTTAATTCGATTTCTCACAAATTTATCATTTTTCTCATTTCTCGCAAGTTACAAAAATAGCAGAATATCTCGATATTGGAACTTCAATCAAATATAAATATTACTGTTTTTTTTTTTTAGAAATTTCAGATGGTGATCTGCAGTATGTTGCATGCAATGTTGAGCTTGCAAAGGTCGTATGTGCAAAAAGAATTTTTATACGTTAGAGTATATTTAATTATAGCCTATTTAGATAGAACAATATTGTGGCTTCTCGATGTAACGATGTAAGTCTTCTTTTTGCAATTAAAAAAAAAATTCAATATGAGCGTTTGTAGTTGCTTGCAGTATTGGGGGTGACTGATGTCGAGATATTGGTGCCATTGTTTTGTTTTGCCATAAATAATAAGATTTCTATTATTTCTATTCTACTCATATATCTGAGCTAAACATTTTTTATGCTATAAATTATATTGGTCTAAAAAGAGTTTTATATCGTTCCATCTTCGATATGTAAAGACCCAAATCTATTTCCTCCTGGATATGAACGAATGATCGATGATCGAGCATCGCATGATGGAGTCGGAGCGTATTAGTATTATTCCGCCTTCATAATATTATTGGGTAAAAATACTAATTACATATGTAAGATTGACGAATGAATGATTCAGAGATCATTCATAGAAGTTGATTTGCTTTACTCAGTAACTCTCTGGTAGAAGTTTTTTTATTGATAATTTTTTTGTCGATAATAATTTTATACAATGTAGATAATATATAACTTGTGAAGAATAAACTTTTCACCCTGTTATTAATTCCTATATTATGCCAAAAATAATATACACGTAAATAATATTCGTAATATACTCATAAATTCATTTGTCACAAAATCAAAGCAGCCATCAAAATGGAATATTCCGAAATTGAGAAGTCGCAAACGTTTCTTAAAAGATTTCTTTCCTGATTGCAAGAACATCGTTTGTAGAGAGATGAGAAGAATCGTCTAGAATGTATCTATCCTCGGCACGTATTTATGCAATTGATTCCTTGCCTGTACAATTATTGACGAACAATTGATTTTGCGCAAACGTTATCCTACGACAGAAGTCGAGGCGCGGCGTACAACCGCCACTTTTCCGTGCATATAATATATATAAGTGTACGAGAGCGACGACTCACACATACGCAAGATTTAAGCGATCGTACGAGCGCGTAATTGATGCATATATGACAAAACGACGTTGATTCGGGAATCGATGATGACTAATCTAGAGATGCATGTGCGTATATATATAGATATTTATGGTAGAGTCTTATATTGTGCAATTTTTATGTGTGCGACAATACCACAGTGAGTGAATAAAAAAATTTGATTCACAATTTATTAATATTTGTTTTAGGATTGATCGAACGTTGAACTGGCACTTAGCACGCAAACGCATTCAACTACACAGTGGCACGCTAGAGCTGGCTTGTTAATTAAGAGAAAACTTTTCAAATGATGATTAGCTAAGAAAAAAATGGAAACTCATCTTTCCTCGTAATATTTTTAAGATATTCTATATACGACATGTTTTATGCGGTGCGCATATGGGTTGGTAGGTATATAATATGTGCAATACCGAGGATTCCTTAACAAATGTAATCTTTTTTTAAGCAATATCATGAAGACTGACAGACAAAGTATAGTTCATGTTCAATTTGTAACACTTGACGCTAATTACTATACTCAAGCGTTACTTTTATAACTTGTTCTTAAATTGTTACTTTGTGAATTTTTTGTTGCTGCGAACTGTTTCAATGTACTTTACTGATGCACTGCACTATCGAGAAGCTATTTATGTAGTTCAACTTTCAGAAGCAATGATTTTTTTTATCTACCATCACTATATTTTTATACGTTAGTTTAATGAAGCTGAAGCTGACAGAGACTTTGTCGACTCGTAATTTCTGAACGTAAAGAAAATTTTTGACGAAACTTGATGTGCCGATTTTTTATAGTATTACAGTTCATTGCAAGTCCAACCAGGGTGGACAGCAACTCCAGAGAACGGCACGAAGAGCCGGTTACTCACTGTCTGTCAGAATATGCAAATTCGGTCTGTCAGCTTCAACTTCATTCGTTACAAAGAGGAAAAATAAATAATTGAGAGCTCTATATTTCTCTATTTAAATTTTTAAATGTTTTTTTTTTGTAAAATGTAAGAACAAACAGTCCATCCACTTTTCCGCAAATACCATCGATCTTTAATGTATATAATCTACGATAGAAAAAAAATCGATATCCATCACCAAGTCGTCTCGATTTCGCAAATCGAATCCGCTGCGTTTCGCTTTTCATTGGATAGCGTCGGCTAGGCGAGCCCACTTGGGGCCATGTATGCGTCGATTTGTAGCGCGCGCGATTTTTCCCGTGTAATGTGCAGGCGCCACGGAGCGGAGCGTCGTCACGTGTGTCGAGCCGATCATTCGCGTCGCGTGATCCATAAATAAGAGAAGCGGAGTCGCCGTTGAGATTTAGCGAATGAATTGCCGCAACAATTGCGTCAGCGAGACGCGCGCGCAAACTTGAGAGAAGAACGGAGAGGAAAAAAAAAGAATCGAGGCGCGGTGAACTGATATTAGTTTCTTCTTTTTCTTTTCTCGTGACTGCTAAATTTATCGTATTTCCTTTTCGAAGGGTTATTTGTTATATGAATGAGTTATTTCAGATTTTCAAGAGTCAGTGGTTTTGAGTTTGACATCTTCTGGCAAGCAATAAATAACTTTGATTTTTGAAAAAATATATACGGACCACGAGAATGAATGAAATTGACGTCTCTTGAAAAGTATAGCGAGTTTGCATCACTATATCGTAAAAATAAAGCGCATGGGAAAGAAAATGGTCGAAAAAAAAATCTTTTGAAAATGTGTAAGATGAAAACTTATCAAATGTAAATATTTCTAAGTATTTTCACGGGTATGTAAATTCAAAACAATTCAGGCGAAATAAATAATGAATTAAAAACTGTACGCACATATTTATTTAATTTACCATGATCAGCACTTTTGAGGGTTGAATTCTTCCAAAATTACTAAATATTATTAGTAAGAATTGTAATAAAACCAATTACTTTATGTCAAGTCGCCTTTATACATGAAAATGCTTCTGCTGTATCATGATGAAATGTCACGTTTAATTTGGAAATCGAAAACATAATTTAACCAGAATCAATTTATTTGCTAATATAATAGTTTCATTCCTTACATACATATAAGTACATAAGCAAATCGATATAAACCTTAAATAAATTTATGTATTTTATTTTTATTTCAATATCCCATTTGGTCCTTTTATTATCTCTGGACACAATTTAATACCAAGAAAATACGAGAAAAAATGACGGTGGTCTCGAAATAATTCGATTTTCAGAAGTTGAAAATCCATGTGAAAAATCAAAACTAAAATCGATATTAACGCATCCATCAGCTTAAATATTAGCTTCTAGAAAAAACTAATTATTTATAAGTAAATTATGCGAAAATAAATTTCGTTTCTGTTATTTTTATATATTAGTTGAAATATTAAAATTTTACGTTTTCGCGCAAATATGAATAATTACGAAATCATAGAGTAAAAAAAAAATGTATCTAAAATTTAGCCGAATTCTTACGGCAAATAACTTAATTAACTTTCTATTAACTTTCTTACATCAGTTCAAAATATGTGTAAATTAAAATAGTTGATGAAATCACAAACACTTCTAAAAGCTCTGCAAGCTCCACAGTCACTCCATATATCCTCTACCGTGTTTACTACAGTCATCTATTGACATTATTAGGAACTACAAAGAGTACCAGCTGATTAGTGCAGTCTCTGTATACTCTCTGTCTATCACGTGGGTGAACCGGCCGACTACGACGGGCCGCCGGCCGACAGTGTGTTTAGATTTTTACTGGAGTTTATGTTTATCAACGTAACGAGAATGTTTTAGAGAAAATCCCGTAATGTCAACTACTTGAAAATCAATTAGTCTAACAAAATGTTATGTATTTCGTTCTTTTATTATAATACCATTAGGTGATTGTTTTACTGCAAGGAAACATGGTTTATTTAACTCGAATTTTAGGTTATGCTAAAAAGGCATATAAGGTAGATTTTAATATTAAGCTTTGAATTTTTTATTTATCAAAATGTTATCATACCATAACTTATTTGATTTTTTAAATTTTCAATTTCTTTTTTGAACTATTGAATACATGGTTCATTAATTTTGTGCTTATGTATTATTCATTTTAAGCCTCAAAGAAAATATCTCCAAAGTGGATTCCTCGATTTGCTTAGATTTCATGTGAGAGGTGGTACTGGAGGTTCTGGCTTGTCTCAGTATGGTGGAGTAGGCGGAAGAGGAGGTGATGTTATGGTTAGAGCAAAAGAAGGCGTTACTTTGAGAGAGTTGTCAAGGTACGTTAAAACAAAAGAGCTAGTTGCTGGGACTGGGTTTGACAGTACGAAGAAAGGAATTTTGGGAGTTGCTGGAGAGGATATAATAATCAATGTACCACCAGGTGTGATTGTATACAATGAAGAGACTAAAACTGTTATTGGTAACTGACTATTTAAACTATGAAAATGTAACATACTTTGACTTTTCAAATATAATATTTGCTATCAACATTTTTTAGGTGAAGTTAATGAACCTGACAAAACATTAGTCGTAGCTCTCGGGGGAGTTGGTGGTTGTGCAGAAACTAATTACAGTGGTCAAAGAGGAGAGAATCATCATATAATCTTGGACTTGAAGCTAATATCTGATGTTGCTTTAGTTGGTTTCCCTAATGCAGGAAAGAGTACGCTACTAAGGACTGTTTCAAATGCTAAGCCAAAAGTTGCAGAATATCCATGTATGAAACTGCTTTTTTATCCATAGTATATTGATTGCAAATAATTGTACATGTTCTAATGTCGATCTTATTTTCTTTTAGTTACTACTGTAAGGCCACATTTAGGAAAAATTATGTATCCAGATTTCCGTGAAATATTGATAGCCGATTTACCTGGACTGATTGAAGGAGCTCATATGAATATTGGAAAAGGCCATAGTTTCTTGAAGCATTTAGAAAGAACAAAGTTTTTATTATTCATAATTGATATTCAAGGATTCAGATTGTCACCTAAACATGGTTGGAGAAACGCTTTAGAAACTATCCTTCTATTGAATAAGGAGATTGAACTTTATAAACCAGAATTATTGAGTTTACCAGCAATGTTGTTACTTAATAAGATGGATACTAAGAATGCTGAAAAAATATTAAAAGAAATTCAACCAAAAATAGAAAATTTGGATAACTATAGGTCAGAATTTCCAGATGACGTTTGTCCAGAGCAAACTTTGAAGTTTAAAAATATTCTACCAGTATCGTTGATTAATAGAGATAAGGACGAAATAACGCTTATAAAAGATACCATAAGGACAAATCTTGATAAGATTCAAGAGTTGGAAGATCTTAAAGTTGAAAAAGAAATGCCAGAGCTCAAATTGGTTCGAAAATTAAAAAGACAACTGACCTTAAACGCTCCTATACTTGTGTAAATAAACCCAAAAGGTTTGATAAATATTTGTCAATAATTAAATTATAACAATTATCATCTATTTGTAGAAAGTTTGTTATATTTTTACAGTATGTACAAATGACTTAGTTATTAAATAGTTATCTACCTAAAATGTCTCGTAAATAAATTTTTGTCCACTTTCGTTTTATTCCCTCATCTGTTAAAATTTTACTCCAATCCTCTCCTATTGGAACTCTGTGTCTAATATCAAGTTCATCAATTTCTTTTGGATTTCTTAGCACTCCAATATTAGCATTATATTTTTCAATTCCATTCCATGCAGCCATGACTCCATTATCTGTGCAAAGTTTTGGAGGCGGTCTTACAAATTTATACCCCCTTTCAGAGCAAATTTTTTGCAAACATTTGGCAAATATGTTGTTTGAAGCTACGCCACCAGATACTACCTGAAGAATAAACGTGACTATGTAATACTTTAATGAGATGAAAATTAATGTTAAACGAAATTGATCAGTACCAATGTTCTCTTGTCCTCTGGTATTAATTCTCTCTTTTCAATAAATTCCATTGCTCTTTCTGTTCTTATACATATGTGTCGAATAATTATTTGTAAAAAACCGGCACAAAGATTATTCATACTTGGAATTATTTCATCTTCTGTTAGCTTATGTTTCTCTCTTTCGGCATTGATCAAACGTTTAGCTGTACTTTTTAATCCTGAAAAGCTGAAATTACAATCTCTATAATGTGTTAAAGGAAGAGGAAATTCAAATTGATCAGGGTTGTCTGCTTTTAGTGAAGCTAATTCAATAGCCTGGCCACCACTTATTTGTGAATATTCTGGAATATTTATTAGTTTCAAGTTTCGACCAATCTGAAAAAACAAATTGTTTGGTAAAACTTGATTGACAAATATTTGTTAGCATACGTATAAAGAATCAGTCTACTTTTTAAACTTTATAGCTGTACACAACCTTCTAGTTGCTAAAAGTTACCTTATCAAAAGCTTCACCAGGAGCATCATCTGTTGTTTTTCCAAGAATTTTAAACTGATCAATAGCTTGAGCCAAGGCTAATAAGCAATGGCCTCCCGATATTAAGAGAACTAGAAATGGGAACTCTACCTGTAATGAAAATCTTAAAAAGTACATCAAATTGAACTACTGTATTATAACCATTAATTAAAAGAGGTACTTTTTCAATCATTCTAGCCATCAATGCATGAGCTTGCATATGATGGATAGGTATCACAGGTTTGTTACTAGAGCGAGATAATTGCTGAGCAAAATCTCTTCCAACTATCAATGAAAAAGGTAAACCAGGCTCCAGTGTTACAGCAATAGCATCTACATCATTTATTTGCATATTTGCAGACTTCATACACTGCTCATAAACATTATAAATGTTTTCTTTATGTAAATCCTTTGCGACATTTGGAATAATACCTCCCTCACTGTACAAAATACATATAAATATTCAAAACTTGGAAAAGCAATGTATCAATTAAATCACAAAGATTTTTACATTAAATGTTTGACCAATTGTGAATGATGGGCTTCTCCCAAGATTTTCCCATTGCTATCAACAATAGCAATACCAGTATCATCACAACTTGTTTCGATGCCCAAAATAACCGCTGGTTTATTTGCACGTGACAATTTTCTCGCTGTTCTGTGAATTAACGATTGATCACTGCTTTTCCACGCACTCTTATAAAATCTAACAAATTTGCATAATCGATGCATTTTTGAAATTTATTTTCCCGATATTGAACACACATAACCTTTTTTTGAGACTCTACTTATGAATAAAAATAACGCGGAGTTATCTCATGCAGTATGAGATATTATAATACGTAATATATATTGTGATCTGAGTTTATAATAATACATTGCAGTTACATGTAATTTGAAAATTATTCTCCATAAAAACACGTGAAAATTAATTATCAAAGCATTTTGGAAAATGTGTGTCGTCTGCTCAAAACACACGTGCACATCTTTACTGACATCTTTCACAATCAGCTTCCATCAGATGGAGCTATTGTTGCGAATAAAAGCACCCTGCAGTTCGAAATATTCAAGTTCAAGGGTCTTTTTTTACATATCCCTCTTCACAGCAGTTACTTGAAAAAATTAAAATATACTTTATGGACGTCCCAGAATTGTTTATTAGAAACTTCAAAAGAATTCTTAATAGTCTAGGAGGCAGGGGGGTTTTCGTAGCCGATGTATGTCCATGGAATTTTATGAGCGTTTTCTATGTATTTTGA